>CATIWC010000035.1:0-41756 GCA_948472305.1 Vicia faba
TAATTAACTGTTAGAAAATATATGCATAAAAAACAGGAATAAGCATTTACTCAAGACTCTAGGAGTTGGGATAATGTTTAAGCTATTCACAAGTCCCCACAGATCCACTTCCATGAGATTATCCCCATAGAGTAGTCTTATCATACTCACTAACAAATTCCCCTAGCAGATAAAAGAATATGAGCTTTTTTCCCAGTAATACCGCCCACCTAAAGAATCCCAATCATTACAGTTCATGGAAACTCTCTTCCCCAGCTAAGTTATTCCTCTAAAACTGTAAATCCCTTGCAGATTTCCTCTCTCCAGCAGAGCTCATTTCCTCAGCAAGGTTGTTTCCTCAGCAGAGTATTTCTCTGGAAACATGGTTTATTTCCCCAACAGGGTTTATTTCCCCAACAGAGCTTACTTCCCCAACAGAGTTTAATCTCCCCATCTTGAGTTTGCTTCTACCGCAAATCACCGGTAGGATTCCCGCCTCTAGCAAAAGATAGTCTGGGTTTCTATCCCTAGAGAGTTGCTACTGAATCTGAAACGGATCACATATCATTCAGCCTAATTCTTCCTAGATGAGTCGGTATCCATATAAAAAAAACTCGACCAGACATCACCTCGAAAGGATATCCATCTCTTTTATCCCCAGTCAGGGTATACAAGAACTAAAAATTCTCAGTAGAGCGATGAACAACCAAAGTTTTGAACTCTTCTCCCCAAGCAGAAATGAACGTCCCCTAGCAGAATTTCCTCAAACAAGAGAGCATGAGTCCCCAGCGAAAACATGCCAGAAAAGATCGATGATACACATACTCTTCATCCCCAGCAACAGTCAGGGATTTATTTTCCCCAGACAAAAATACTGCTCGATTTTACAAATACACTTCAACAACATTTCACATTCATACATCATTTACGAACAACATATCATATGCATACAAAATGCATATAAGACACTCTCATTTTTTTATAATATAATTACGCAGTGCATTTCATACATCATGACATTGCGTACAACTAAATATTTAACTTTTCAGGAAAGATCAATCATCATCAACTAGTTGTATGACTAGACAGTCTTCTCAAAGGCTACATCTGAAAAATGGCTACTTATGTAATTTCTTCAGAAGGTCATTCTAAAAAACAATATCTTTTGGCTCAGATTAAATCAGGCGTAGATTTATTCTAATACTTCTCCCTGTTGAAGACGATCGTGAACACTTTATGGCTCAGATTAAATCAAGCATGGATTTATTCTAATACTTCTTACAGTCAAAGACGATTGTAGACACTTTCTGGCTCAGTTTAAATCAAGCGTAGATTTATTCTGATACTTCTCCCAGTTGAAGACGATCGTGAACACTTTCTGGCTCAGATTAAATCAAGCATGGATTTATTCTGACACTTCTTCGAGTCAAAAACGATCGTAGACATTTTCTAGCTCAGTTTAAATCGACAATAGATTTATTCTGATACTTTTTCCAGTTAAAGTCGGACGAAAACACTTTCTAGCTCAGATTAAATTAAACATGGATTTATTCTAATACTTCTTCCACTTAAAGTAAAGCATAAGCATCATTTGGCTCAGATTAAATCGAGCGTAGATTTATTCTAATACTTCTTCTAGTTGAAGATGGTCGTAGATATTTTCTAGCTCAGTTTGAATCGACCATAGATTTATTCTGATACTTCTTCCAATTAAATAGTCAAGCATATATATCTTCTGGCTTAGTTTAAATTGAGCGTAGATTTATTCTGATACTTCTTCCAGTTGAAGACATTTTCTAGCTCAAATTAAATCAAGCACATATTTATTCCGATACTTTTCCAGTTAAAGTCGAGCATAAATATCTTCTGGCTCAGTTTAAATCGAGTGCATATCTATTCTGATACTTCTTCCAGTTGAAGACATTTTCTAGCTCAGATTAAATCAAGCACAGATTTATTCTGATACTTCTTCCAATTAAAGTCGAGCATAAACATCTTCTGGCTCAGTTTAAATCGAGTGTGGATTTGCTCTGATACTTTTTCCAGTTAAAGTCAAGCATATACATCTTCTTGTCCAGTTTAAATTGAGTGTAGGTTTATTCTGATACTTCTTCCAGTTGAAGACATTTTCTGGTTCAGATTAAATCAAGCACAGATTTATTCTGATACTTTTTCCAGTTAAAGTCGAGCATAAATATCTTCTGGCTCAACTTAAATTGAGCATAGATTTATTCTGATACTTCTTCCATTTGAAGACATTTTTTGGATCAGATTAAATCAAGCACATATTTGTTCTGATACTTCTTCCAATTAAAGTCGAGCATAAACATCTTCTGGCTCAGCTTAAATTGAGCATAGATTTATTCTGATACTTCTTCCAGTTGAAGACATTTTCTGGCTCAGATTAAATCAAGCACAAATTTATTCTGATACTTCTTCCAGTTAAAGTCGAGCATAAACATCTTCTGGCTCAGTTTAAATTGAGCATAGATTTATTCTTATACTTCTTCCAGTTGAAGAAATTTTCTGTCTCAGTTTAAATCAAGCACAAATTTATCGACACTTCTTCTAGTTAAAGACGAGCATAAATATCTTCTAGCTCAGTTTAAATCAAGCATAGATTTATTCTGACACTTCTTCCAGTTGAAAATAGGCATACACCTCTTTTGGCTCAGATTAAATTGAGTGTAGATGTATTATGATACTTCTTCTAGTTGAAGTCAATGGTTACTTTGGATGGCATCTATAATCCCTTCTCTGAAAACTCTCCATCACCCCTCCAAATGGCATCTATAAGCCCATTCCTGGTATAATCAACCAACTATGTCACTTTGTGCATCAGCGAGTGTAAATTTCTGGGCACTTAAGTGTTAAATCCTCTTCTACCTTCGAGTTGCGAATGGTGGGCATGCCAATCTAAACTCTTCGGGTTTAAGAAGATTGAACAGGGGAATCTGTTGTATCCCAAAATTTTCCCTCCTATTTTCTTCAAGACATATTCACAAAGGTCTCAAATACTCAAGAATCTCAAAGGATGACCAGTCAAGATGCTCCTCCTAAGCTAAAGGGTCTACAACTAGGGTTTTGAGTTCCTAAAGGAAATTTGGTTTTCAAAGCTCTCAAATGGTTTCCATGGTTCTCCATAGGTCTTCAACAATCTTCATGTCAAGTTTCAAGTCTTTCATCACAAGTTTGCTCAATCAATGACTCGGATGATTGAAAATCAACTATATTGGGCAAAAAAGTCAACTATGGTCAACATACAGTAAAACTTCAAGATTTTTGTCAACATCAACATTTTAAAGTGATATTCATCATTTGATCAATGGTTGATCATGATTCCTTAAGGAAAGCCCTCAAATCATCAAATGTAAAAAATAGTCAAATTAGGGTTTCCTTGGGAGAAGTCAACTGAACTTTGACCAAGCATAACTTTCACATGCTTCATCAACTTTTCCCCAACCAAAGCCCATTTTGAAGGAAATTAAATTTTGTACAACTTTGTATTTCAAGTCCAAAAAAAATGCTTCATTTGAAAGATAGGAGCTAATATATTATGGGTCATTTTCAAAAGTCACTAAAAAGACACTTTTTTTAACAAGGCAACTTACATCAATACAAAGTCTCCAAATGCAAAAATGATAAAAAGAGAAATTGTAGAGGACATATTGAGCTTTTTAAAAAGTCCAAGATCACCTTCAAAATATGAAAATTGAGAAAGTTATGAGTTTCACAAGTTTGGCAAATTTGAGGAAATACATGAAATGCAAAATGAGCAAACTTGAAATTTTGAACTAGTGTGCCTAACTTTTGATATTCAAACATGTTCATAAGGTGTTAGAAGACACCTAAATCCCTTCACATATTTTTATCATTTTTATTTCTTTTATTTTAATTTTTATTAATTTTAAAGTAAATAAAATAAAATAAAATAAGAGATAATAGTATAAGGGCTTGGGTCTTTTGGTTTGAATCGTTTACAGACCCATACAACTCATGACAGCCTAGCCAAAACATGCCAAATTCGTGCAAGGGTTCAAGAAGGCAAGAAAATATCTAAAATGGCAAGTTTTCAAAATGTTGATTCTTGTTTTAAACATGGCTTAATGACTTGATTCTTGCCATGTTATATCATTCTTTTCCTCTATATAAGGGCAAGCCTCAAATCAAGAATACACACAAAAATCCCTGCTTAAAATAGTTTGCAAAACTCTCACATTTTATCAAAAAACCTAAGTTCCAAAAACAATTGTTATAGGCCTTCCCTTTCCATAATTCCAATTCCATTCATCTCCTGGAACAACAAAAGGTAGTTTTGGATCAATCATGATGATCCTGCATGCATGAAACTGTATATCATCACCTTGCCGGTTTTCACGTTTTATTGAAAATCATATATCTAATCTTGCTATATTTTAAATTAATTTGATGTTTCTAATGTGATTTTGAGCCATGTATGAATAGGTTAAGACCACCAAAATGGTCCCATGCACGTAGGTTTGGCAAACACCATGTTTGCCTCCGATCAGTGTAACCTAGTTCGAAATACACGATTCAGGGGTTTTTAGCCAAAAGTAAGGCTGGATTTGGAATCAGGGGGTCTGATTTAGGGGGTATAGTCCCTTTTGATCTTTATTTTTGTAGGTTTTCACAAGTTTTGGATTTTGACTTGCCAGAGAAGACGAACGGAGCTAGGGCTCCGACGCTTCTCCGACCATATAATTCATTCTTTATTTTATCTATTTTTGTTTAATTAATATACTAGATGAAATGACCGCCCCAGCGGCAAGCGAGTGTGTGACTAAGGCTTTGGTGCGCCAGGGCAGTGGTTCGATCCCTGCCTCTGGCATTTTATTTTTCAACATTTACTTTGCAGATCAGGTACAAACAATCCTAGCGCGCATATCATGGGCCTCGTACCATCACCATTAGATCTCATCAATCCAAATCTAAATACCTCAAATGCACGTCCCCACCATAAACCATCAAAGACTCTATGTATCAGATCAAACGCAAGTCTTCTGGGTTCATTATGGGGCCTGGGATTTTTGCTTTTTCTCACCCCCAAATTTTCTTACAGTGCATGCCCATTTCCATTTTTATTTTGCTTTAATTATTTACTTTTATTTTTTTTAATCAATTTCATTTTTTTATATAATCATAAAAATCCCAAAAAAAATATAAAAAAAATAATTTAGTTTTTTTATTAATTAATTTAATTATTGATAATTAAAATTAATTTAATTTAATCATATTTTGGTTTTATTTATTAAATAATAAATTAATTAGAATTAGGTTTTATTTTTACCTTACGTTTCAAATATTTTTCTAAACAAAATTAAGAAAAATATTTTCTTAACACACATAGATATTTTTACGAGTTGCCTTCGATGACTATACGACGACCCTCGTTTGTCCCTTCACATCTAACGATAGGGCTTCCAGCTAACTAATGGTACGAATAGAACTATCTAAAGGAGGAGGAAAATACAAGAATGACCTAGAGTGGGTAGATAATTTTAATTGCTTGCTCACACAAAAACAAAACATTTCTCAGAAACACTTTCAAATATTTTCAAAACACTTTGTATGCATTCTCGAGGACAGATACGGGAATCATTACAAAGTCTCGCCTTACATTGGCAAATCTTAAAAATATTTTCAAACACACACACAAATAAATTTTTAAAAAGTGAGCTAAGCGATTAAGAGCACGTAGATAATTACGGATGAAAAGGATGCTAACACCTTCCCTTTTCATAACCTACCCCCCGAACTCAAAATCTATCAAGGTCTTTCCTATTCTTTTTACCCTTTCCTTATTGGATAAAAGAAAAGTCGGCGGCGACTCTTGCTCACCGCAACATTTACAATAAAAAAGCAAAAAATCAAGTCAGTTCACCGTATTACACCTAGTTATAGGAAACTACTTAAGAGGAGGACTCATTTGATCATTCTTGAGTAGTCTTGAATACTTGATAACCTTAAGAGCATGAGGAGGTACCTTGAATCAACTTGTCTTGAAAAATAGGAGGGACAATTTTGGGGTATGTGATCGGTGGATCTGGAACTGACTGTTTAACGCTGGTTTCGCGAAATGTCGCGGTAAGCAAGAGTCGCCACCGTCTTTTATTTTCTCCAAATGGAAAGGACAAAAGCATAGAAAAATTCCTTATTGAGATTGTTTCTCGGTTCGGGAGGTAGATTTATAGAAAGGGAAGGTGTTAGCACCCTTTCTATCCATGGTTATCCATGGGCTCTTAGATACTTGCTCATCGTGTTTTCAAAAGTGTTTGTTTGCTTTTCAACTGTGAGTGGGTTTGAAAAAAGTTTCGTTTAAAATTTCAGTTCGACTCTTGTATCGGTCCTCAAGAGTGTTTGAAAAGTTGTTTTGAAAGCTTTTTGAAAAGTGTCGGTGTGAAAAGAGGTTTTTGATTTGTTTTGAAATTAGAGCAAGTATCTACGAGTCATCCACCTACCCTAAGGAATTAGTCTGTGTAAATGTCCTTAAAGTAGTGCCATCCCACCATTGAGAGGTAGGTAGCACCACCATCGGAGGTATTCGGGTCAATTCGAGGGTTCGGGACATTGTGGTCACCGGAGCAATAGGAAGACACCTTAGAAGCTACCCCCATGCCATGTTCATGGACATGAGGACTTACTAAAACATCCTCTACTCGACGACCACATTTCGAGGGGCAAGGCAACAGTGAGACGTACCCTAGGGGTGGTGTGTGAATTGTGTGTCATTTTCAGTTATATTTGTCTTGTTCATGCATTGGTGATCTACGCTTCGTTTTTATTTTTGGCATTCATTCTTTCATGTGGTTATTAACAGTTAAAAGGTGCGGAATTAAAAGTCATACGCTATTACAAAGGCGCGGGTCTACATCGCCAAATTAAACCAAGACCCGATTTGAATAAATAAAAATGTGGAAAGTAAATACCCTAATTAATCTATTACAAGGCTTTGGGGCAAGTACATGAAATTTAAAAAAGGAAATAAAAGCAAATGTGCGAAAAGAAATAAGATCGAGAATGCGAGGGCGTTGGACCCTTTTTAAAGAAATTACATCGACATCGTAAATTAATTAAATTAAATAGAAGCAAGAACTTATTTTTGGAGTTTTTTGTATTTATGGAATTTAATGAGAAAATTAAATGGAATTAAAACCCTAATTCTAAACTATTTTTAATTTATTAAAAAATGTCTAAGTTTGACCTAGTTTTAACCTAATTATTTAATTACAAATTTATTTACAAAAATAATTAATTATTGATAATAATAAGAAGAAATTTTAATTATTGAAAAAAGAATAAAAAGCTAGAAACCCTAATTTTTATGTTTTTAATTTATTTAAGAAAAGAAGTTAAAGTTAAAACCCTAATTTAAAGCTAAATTAATTATCAAATTTATTTACAACAAAAAAAAACATTAATATATTAAATAATAAATAAATATATTTTTATTTTTTGACTTTCTGGTTTTTTTGTATTTTTATGTTATAAAACTTATTTTATGAATTAAAAGAAAAAAAATCATTAAATTAAAACAAACAAAAAGAAAAAGAATGAGAAAAGAAATACAAACATAGGGGGGTTTGTTGACCCTTTTGGAGGTATATTGCAGTAATGAGGCCCATTGAAATCTGGCCTTTTTTGACCTTCCCATGATCACGTATGGATCATTGACCAAGGTGCATGGTGGAGGTCCTGTGTTGGCCTTTGGATTCATCTCCTGAGACATGTGGCGCGCCAAGGTAGTGGATGCATGATGGACCCTAGGCAGAGAATTACACCTGAACGCATATTGGACAAAATTATGAAGAATATAGGGGGACCTGGGAATCGAACCCAGGTCCCAAGGCTTGCCAATCAGGTTCCCAACCACCACACCATTCAACGCATTTGTATATATCATGAAAAACAAATATTATAAAGAATAAGTCACGCTAATGATATTTAATCACAAAAACGCGCTGAAAATTTAAATGGTCCAACCAAGATAGGACACGCAGGCTTCGTCCTCGTTGTGCCTATAAACAGAAAAGAGATAGCGGGGGTTTTAAACCCCCACTAAATGTACCCTGCGAAAAATAGCGATTAGAGTATCGTTGCTCATAAATTGGGCGCGATATGATGATTGGATTCGTCTGAAGATCACGAGTTCAATGGTATAGGCCTTGCTGTCCAATTTTTCCCTATGAAAGAAGCCCTAATTTTTGACCTCTGAAACCCTAAAGAGCTTCCATGGTAACTTTGCATACAGGCCATAAAAACTTAATTAAAATACATCATTAGCTTCAGGGAGTGCATATTAGTGTAAATCAAACATTCAAATGTATGGAAAAGGCATGTATATTAAAACACGATTATGAGAAAAGTTTGAGAAAATTGGACTTTGTTCTACCACTTCTTTATGCGTGGGGACTGGAAAAGGATTGAGTGATGTTCAGGAAGGCCTCAGAAAGCTTTTGGAATTGATTATAGGCTTTGAATCACGCTCTATGTGTGTTTTCAGTTTTGAGAATTTCTTGAAAAAATGCAAAGTTGGTTTGAGGTCTGAGGCGCAGCTTCCAGGTCTTCTTGATTAGGTTTGCATTGTGTTTATGTATGGGAATGTTTTAGGTCAACAAAACAAGCCCAACATCCAAGTTTTAATGCCCTTTGAATTTTGTGATCTTCCATGATTTTCCAATCTTTTTGATACCTTTCTCATGCCAATCAAATGAAGATTCTTGCCTTTTTGGGGTGTGCACGAAATCTTGAGTGAGTAAATGAGAGAATATGCTGCAAAAAGATTTAAAACACATGCTTTGCTATTTTTGTCATATTTTATTTAATTAAATGAATTAATGGTGATAAAAATTCAAATAAATAATAAAAAATGATGAAATAACTCCCCTTTGGGTCAATGGGTCGTGCCTAGCTTTTGGGTGATGATTCTTGGAAGAAATTGAGGCCCATTAGCAATTTTGAGGCATTTGAAGCAAAGTTGACTTTTCAAAAATCCCAAAAATTTCCCAACTTCCACAAGGCATATCTTGCTAAATTTTTAAGCTTTGATCATGTTCTTGGACATTTTGGAAAGGTCTTGAAGTCCTCTAACCAATGCCTTTGGTCCCATGTCATTTTGATTTACCAATCTCAAGTTATGGTCTTTGACTTAAAGTCCCTTTTTGTTGACTTTTGAAAATGACCTATAATGTTGAGATTGATAACTTTTTGTGAGGGCATTTCTTGGACTTGAAGTGTGAAGATTAGTTGTAGGAAATGTCATTCTCTTCAAAATGAGCTTTTTATGGAATTTTTCTGATAAACCATGTGGAAGTTATGCCTTGGTCAAGTTACAGTTGACTTTTTCAACTGTCCAAAAATGGAAACTTTTGCATCTTGAGACTTTTTGAGCCATGCCTTGAGAATCATGATCAAGAATTGATCAAATGATGTTTATGGCTTCAAAATAAGATGTTGACCAAAAATTTGGACTTTTGACTGTCAAATGACCATTTTGCCCCTACAGTTGACTGTTGAGCAATTAGGGTTTTTGACTGTGCAATTTTGTGCTGTGAGTCTTGAAACTTAGCATATGGATGCTTGACCATGTTTGTAGGCATATGGGACTTGTTTGGACCCTTGGAAACTTCAACTTCTTTGCCAGAACCAAAACCCTAGTTTTTGACTGTTTAGGAGGCCATTGAACTGTGCAACTCTTGAGAGATTTTGAAGCATGCTCTTTGCAAATCTTGAAGAATATGGGAGGGCAAATTTTGGAGTACAACAGGGTACAACAAAGTGCAAAAGATGTGCTCAAAACTTATAGAGGAGATTTATTTTCTCAACCAGGTTCTTCATATGTGGATGTCAAGTTCAAATATCGAGGAAATTTTCTCTAAATATGGAAAATACTTCTGGTCAAAGGAGCCAACTTTATGGAATATTACATGTGGCTATATGCTATAATGGACTGGTTTTTGTTGGGGAGTTTCTGTTGTTCTGGAGTTGGAAGACCTTGAAGAGATGTCTTTACATCTTGGTGTTGGGATGTTAGTTTTATGACTGACTGGTGTTTCTCTTAAACAGGATGAAGGTTGTTTACTAAAACTTTGTATTATTGTCAAGTCTATGAGAACATGGAACTCTTATTCTGTTGTAGTGGAAAAGACGTCCAAAAGCTGTATGGATTAGAGATGTATCAACCTTTGTTAAGTTTCTTCAAGAAGGTTAACTTATAATTATGGTGGAGTGTTGTCTGCGTGTTTGGAGTGTCATTCAAACTTCTTGGGATGAGCTTTCCAATTTTGAGAAGCAGACTTATTCTAAAATAATTTATTTATGGAATAAAGATCGTTTAATATCTTGGTTGTTGTGTTCATTCTTATAGGTATTTGTAAGAGGGAATCTCCTTTGTTGATGCATAAGGATGTTACCTTCCATTTCGAGGTCATACAAAAGGTTTGGTTGTTGTGCTTATGAGAAGAAGGTTTTTGAAGTGTGTATGTCTCTACATATACCTATGATCTGGTCTTAAAGGTATATTAGATGTGGATGGATACAAATGTGGTTCCCTTGTGTTTCTTGCACGGAGAATCCACATATGCTAAGAGGTGTGGAAAATAAGGATGTTATACCAAATGTTCTACCTAGTGTGAGAAGATACTTTGACAAGAGCTGAGTATTTGTTTGATATGAGTGTGCAAGTGTGAAATCTGAACTCTTTGTTTTAGAGAGTGTGTGAGGGTTTATTTCTATCCATGGTATTCAGGTGTTTGTGATGACCTGAATGAGCTACACTAGCTGTGTTTTATAAGGAGTTAATACCCTAAATGATGTTATAACATCATGTTAGTTGGTTGGTCTTTAAAAGTTGTCTGGAATTCCGAGTGGGGAAATGTTTCTCTGATAAAGGTATGCATTTTATTGATGGAAAATAATCTTACGGGAGTTGTGTATTTGTCTGATATATTGATGCAGAAAGTGTATGAGAATTTATTTCCGAGTGCTTCTAAAGCTTTAGTCAATGGATTATTGCTGAAATGGTGCAGTCATTATGAAGCTTGCGTGTTGTTCAAGCTTGTGGAGATGTCACTCTTATGTTATTTTGATGGCTTGTTATCTTGATTTATGCTATCCAGAAATAGTTTGAAGACAAGATCAATGGAAGTTCTTTGTTGATAAATAGAAGTGTTTATGTTCAAATCTCACTAAGGAGTATGTACAAGGCATTGTAATAATGTTTGAAAAGGTCTCTTCAACAATATTGTGGCCCTAGTATGAGAAATCTATGGTTGAATGTTGAAAAAGGTGTTGGCTCTTTTTGAAGACAAGAGAAACTAGACAATGTCTAATTGGATGTCAGGACATTATTCGGAACTTGGTTCTTTTGAGATTATCAAGTTGGACAGTGTGATCAAGAACAAGTCAGGATAGAGTATGACACGTGCTTTTTTTGACCTAGCATGCGTATTTATGGGGACTATCAGGTTCAGAAGAATCTGCTCAGAGTCAAGGATCGTTAATTCTTAGAGATATGATAAAATATTTAAAGAGGTTATTTTGTTCCCTCTATCATCTTGTGGTAGTTTTTTGTTTTCAAAACTCTTATGGCTTTTATCAAGGTTTGAGTGAGTACAAATTGGGTATGGTTTTGTGTGGAATTTTCTTGTCAAGCTTTGGCTAAAAAGGGGAGAAAGGTATTGGTTACCATTTGAGTGTGGTGTTTGTTCTTGCAGTTGTTTTGCAAGGATGTTTAACAAGATGTCTCAATATCATGGTTGAGTCTTTCTTCAGTCTCTGTTGTTTTTGTTTTGTATCTTGTGATCTAAGTTTTGAACACAATTGTGTCTTGTGTTTTGAGTTACTTGAAGTCAAAACCTATACCTCTGAGTCATCATCTGGATTTTTGAGCTTGGTGTTTGGTTGGTTTTTAATGGTTCTCTTATACCTCTTAAGTTTCCTCTAATGCTTCTTGTGAGGGAGAATTATTCATGGGTTGAGGGGGAGTGTCAGTCATCTTCTTGCTCATGTACAACATATGGTGTTGGAACCTGTTGGATCTATGTTTCTACCATTGGATATATGACTTTGTTGTTAAGTGGGAGTGTCAATCATCCTCTTCTTCATGTACACCAAATGACTTCAAGACTTTATAATCCTTTATCATGAGGTTGTTGTTCTTTGGTGTTGAGTCCTTGTGTTGTAATGGAGATGATGTGAAGAAGATGTCAAACATGATGTCCTAACATCATTATGTTGAGCTAAGGTTAAAGAAATGTTCCTCTATGTTATTGTGTTAAGTAGCTTCTTAAGACTGAAGATTAGAGTTGATGGTTGTATTTTTTTTGTTGTAATCTAAGTTGTAATTGTTTATTTGTTTTAGCCAAAATTTTCCAAATAGGGAGATTGTTAGTTCTCATTTTTTAGGATTGACATTAATTTTAATAAATAAATATGGAAGCAGTATGTTAAATAGGATGTTCTAACTTCTTGAGAAAAACATGTTGAGAAAGAAGTCCTATTTTATGAAGAAACATGTTGAGATGAGATTTTTCATCAACTGAAGCAACATGTCGGACAACATGTCCTATGCAGAGTCATTCGACATCGTCAATGGTTTGGGCTGGACTTTTGGATCAGTTTAAGATTTAACAAATGCAAAATATTCTGTGAATATCATGCTATCCTATATGGCGATGATTTTAAGGTCTGGAATATTTAATCTGAAATCAAGAAGAATATTTCCTTTCTAATTATAGAGATAAATTAGGAAAGTCGTGATTGAAGACCTATCTTTATGCAAAATATTCTGCAAATTTGTAGCAGCTGATATGTCGTGATTTGAAGCCCAAAAACCCAGTTGGGAAAAGGGTTATAAATATAAGGTTGTTAAACTAGAATGTTCTAAACAAAATACAGTACTGCACAAACTTGACTGTTTGGAGTTGGTTCAGCAACCCTCAATACAAAGGGAGGTTTAGCAGCTTTCTGGAGTTTCATTAACATCCACACAACATCTTGA
Organism: Vicia faba; assembly: GCA_948472305.1. Classification (NCBI taxonomy): domain Eukaryota; kingdom Viridiplantae; phylum Streptophyta; class Magnoliopsida; order Fabales; family Fabaceae; genus Vicia; species Vicia faba. The sequence continues at coordinate 12,998 of CATIWC010000035.1, forward strand.
AGGGTATTCAGACTCAAAACCCAAAGTGCAGTTTCAATGTAAGTCGTCTTAACCTTGCATTTTCCATACATAATTTTTTTGTGGTTTATTTCTGAAGATAGGATGTGCAATCACTACTCTTAAAGTTAATCATTTACTTGTTGTTCATTTTTATCATTTATATGTTGAAAACCGACTGATACATGCAAAAAAATGGTGATAGAAGCAAAAAACAGCAGCATGAGTCGACACATACCCACATGTGTCGACTCATTCTAAGTGAAAAAACAAGGTATGAGTTGACACATGGCCATATGCATTGACTCATACTGTTATCTAGGTCCCAAAACAGAAGGATGAAAGGTGCATGAGTTGATACAAAATGCGTATGTGTCAACACAAGCAAGAAATGGGTCGAAACATCCCATTATGCGTCGACTCATACTGAGTTAATTTGGTTTGGTAGGTGTGATACAGTGGGAGAAATGACTTGAGGTTTTGCGTTTCGTTGCAAATGTTTTGGTTTAGCAAGAGTCGCCACCGACTTTTATTTTATCCAAAAGGAAAGGTAAAAAAGCACAGGAAAGACCTTTGAGATGTTTTCTTGAGTTTGGGGGGTAGATTATGAAAAGGGAAGGTGCTAGCACCCTTTTCATCCATGGTTTTCCATGGGCTCTTAGTTACATGCTTATATCACTTGCTTTGCTTTTGAAATTGTTTGAAATGGTGCTTTGTGTTTGGTGTGATTTTGAAAGTATTTTGAAAAGAGGCCATTCGTTTAGGCAATCTTTGTAATGATTCTCGTTCGTAAGAATGTATACAAAGATGTTTGTCTTTTGAAAAATGTTTCAATGTTTTGAAAGGAGTTTGGAAATGTTTTGAAATGTGTATGTGTTTGTTTTTGAAAATAGCAAGGATTGTTTGGAAGAGAGCGAGTAACTAGGAACTATCTACCCTACTCAAATGTCTTTCCTATGCATTTTTATTCCTTTGACATTGTTGATTTACCATTGTTTTGGTAAACAACCCTATCTTTGGATGTTGAACGGGACGGGCGTGGGTCATCGTATGACCATGATAGCAATGTTGCCAAGTATCTTAGCATGTTTGAGGGACCAAGATCATTTTGTTTTAGGCAACCTTTGATAGCGTCATCGAGGGACTATGATCTTTTGTTTTGTTTTGTTTTGTTTTGTTTTGTTTTGCCAAGATACTTTGCATGCATACCATGGCCATTTTAAATTAGGAAACCAAGTGGGTGGAACCCTAAGGGTGCTTGTGTGCAATGTGTGTCATTTTACATGCATTTTGTTTGTCTTGTATTAAGTCATGTCTATTTGTTTGATTTTTGTATTATCATGCAAAACCCTAGTTTACTACATAAGTATAAATGCGATAAATTGCGTAATGTAAACTAAACTATTACAACAAATATTATGGGAGGGGGGATACAAGTTTTTGAATGGGGATATTGCACAAAATAAAACCTTAAAATACTATTACAACCCAATTGAATAATGTGCAAAAAAAATAAATATACAATTATTTAAATATGCAAATAAAAATGTATTTATGCAAAATGTTTTGTATTTGATTTTTGTATGAGAAAAATGATTTATTAAACCCTAGAAAAAAGGAAAAAATAATATTATTATTTTTGAAAGGGTGAAAACCCTAATTTTAAAATTAAAAGAAAAATATGTTTCCTTTTATTATTTTGTTCATTTTTTATACAAGAAAATAATAAATAATATTATATACAAATATTAAAAATTAAATATGTATGAAAAATAAATATTTAATGTGTATAAAATAATGAAATAAAGTATTAAGTATTTTTTTATTATTTACAAGTTTATTTAAGAAATAGAAACCACTTGTCAAAATAAACTATTTTTATCTATAAATAAATAAATAAAATAAAATAAAATATGAAAATAAATAAATTATTTTTGGGGATTTTTTATCATTGGAAAAAAATAAATGCAAGCAATAAAATAAAAATATGCAAGAAAAATGTAAAAAAATATAAGAAATAAGTCAGGGGGTGCAAAAGAAATTCAGGGGGTGTGAATAGCAAAACCAAAAAAGGCCAGAAGCAAAAAAAAAAGCCCAAGACAACAACTTCGTCCCTGTCCTTGGTTCCCTCTCCTTCGTGCGTTCTGAGTTCAAACCTGTAACTTGCTATTCTTTGCACAAAATCAAAAACTCATAACATAAAACATGTAGCTTGTAATCTCACGATTCCAATGACATAAAATTTGTGACCTAACTCTCAAAGATCAGAGAGAATTTTATAACCCCTAATTTCAGACCTAATTTTTTCAGCATGTTCAACATTCAAATTCTCTTAGCCCAGTTAATATAAATGACAATTACGCATATGTATAGCTTCACCATTCTAGAGACTACATTTTTGCTTCACAAATCGTGGCTTGAGGATGCCTAAATAGAGAGATAAAGTTTTGAAAAATACCTCCTTCAGCTGGATTTGGATATGGAAATGTGGGGACTTTGAGTGAGGCCTGAGGATCGTGTGAGCTTCCTTGAAGTTCCTTCAAGCTATTCCAATGCTTATGGGACTTTGTGGATGGCCAGAACTTCCTGCACGAGTCAATCTGCAACCTTCAAGTTTGAAAATGGTGATGTCTGAAACAGAGCTCACAATTGCAGGATGAATGCTTGGATAGTTTGGATATAATGTGGAGAAGATGTTTCAAGTGTTAAAAGGAAAAACGCACGAGCAAATATTGAACTTGCTATGATTTTGCAGAAACTGCAATGTTTGGGCAGAAAAATGTGTTTTTTGAGTTTGAGAGTGTTTGGGATCTTTTGCCTTCATGTTCTAGCTTGTAACAAGTTTGTGAATGTGTTTTGAATGATGCCAAGTCCAACCTTTATCAGATGTATAAGTTCTTTGGACTTTTGCAACTTTCTTGCATTGTAAGCAAAGTGACAAAACTTATGTAAAAGGCCTGTACTAGCTACCTCAAGGGCTGATAATAGTTGGTATGCTTTTCTTAATTCCTGTGTAAATTGTCTGCACCACAAGAACAAGTCCAATGCTCAAGGCTGATAAAGTTGGAAAAGCTTGCTTTATGAAAATGGCATTGTGCCCTTTATGCCATTTATGGATTTATTCTTTGTACAATACTCCAAAAGCCAAAACAAAGCCATTATCCATTGAGTTAGAATTTAATTATGGAGTGTAGAAGGAGTTTAGGACCTGTAATGCAAGGTACAAGCATCCTAGGATCTGATTTGTAACTTGATCTCATGTAAAAATGGCTTGAACAAAAGTGACAAAATGCCAACTTCCCTTCTTCGATTCTCCCTAACCATAAATTATCTTGGAGAGTTCTTAGACATTTTATAAATCTTGCAAAATTCTCTACAATCCATATTTGAAATGCATTTTGAGATACCTCTTGGAACTAGGTGAAAACTGTCCATGAAGTTGGGTCAAAAACCTGCCTAAATTAGGGCAAATTTTCACTAAGTCTTTTAGTTCATGGACCCCTATTCACAAATTCATAACTTGAGATCCAAGCATATTTTGGGAAAACTTTGTGAATCAAAGTTGTATACTTCATGGAGGACTACAACTTTCATGTTGGAAGTTTTCTTTGAATCCAATTGCATCATGGTGAAAAAGTTGTGAAAAGTTGGGAAAAAATAAGAAAATTTTCATACTTTAAAAAATTCTAAGTTATGAAAAAATTTCAAATTAAAACCCTAATTTGCAAAAATTAGTTTTATTGATCAACAAGTTTCATATTTTGACATATCTTGATGAATTATGACCCTTGGCACTTGATTTTGACCAAAAAGTCAAAGTTTGACTTTTCAGTGTACAGTTGACTTTTGATCAGTTGACTGGAAATTTCATCTGTCAATCCAATGAACTTGAGATCTTTTGAACCATGTGATTAGGTCAAGATGATGCCATTGATTCCTTGAAATCATGCTTGAACTCAAATGGTCATTGGCTAGGTTAAAAATCAGAAATTTCCCTTTCTCAGTCAAAACCCTAATTTTGACCATTTTGCCCTTTTGATGATTTAATCAAATTTCTTGAGGAGTTGTGATCCAAACTTGATAAAATGGTACATATGAGTCTAAAATGTTGTTGTGGATCAAAAATTATGAAGTTTGACTGTAAATTGGCCATAGTTGACTTTTTCCCCAATACAGTTGATTTTTAGGTCAACTGTCCAATTGACTGAGCAAAAATGTGATTCAAGGCTTTAAACTTAACATGAGCAATCTTAGGGGTCCAAGATGATGTATGAAAGTAATATGAAGCATTGATGATCCAAAATTCCTTGTGCAAACTCAAACCCTAATTTCAGGTTATCAGTGCAAGATGAGGTCTTGAGCTGAGCAAACCATAATCTTGTCTTGAGTCCAAGAAGTCTTGTGAGGAAAAATCTTGATAAAATGAGAGGGAAAATTTTGGGGTACAACAGTAGGGGAAAGGAAAGTTATGTGTCAATGCATAGCAGCATGTGTTGAAACATAATAGTTCAAAATGCGGTTTTTCCTTCTTTATACATTGTTTTTGCATTATATATGTATATTCTTCATTACTGTCCACTTATTCGATATGGTTGTAATAATTAGACACCTATTTCATCCCCATTCGAAATTTGTATCCCCATCTCCCTAATGATGTAATAGCTTAGGATTTTAATTTCCGCAAGTTTACCGCTTTTCATATAATTTCTAGTAAGATAGGTTGTGTATGATAAGATAAAATCAACCGTTAGCAAAACCCAATCTCAAAGACAAAACGCATGCAATCAAATATACTTTTCACACATGCACCTCTAGGTAATCTCACTTGTTGCCTCATAAAATAGTCATGTCCCTTGAATATGGGCGTTTTAGCAAAGACCATCGATAAAAGATCGTAGTCCCTCGATGTCCCTCGATGTTGCCTTCGGTAAATGATCTAGTCCCTAACGAAAATTGCTAAAACGTCTCATAGGTTGCCTTCTATGACTATACAATTGACCCACGCCCGTCCATTCACATCCAACGGCGGGGCTTCTTATCAATCAATGGTAGGATAACAACATCTAAAGGAGGAGGAAAGTAACAAAGACCTTTTGAGTAGGTAGGATGCTTATAGTTGCTTGCTTGCTCATAACTAAAAAACCATTTTCACACCAACACTTTCAATTGAAACATTTTTAAAAGTTAAAACACTTTGTACGCATTCTTATAGAGACGAGAATCATTATGAAGGCACTTTTCAAAATCACTTTCAAAAACATCTTCCAGGATAAACACCTTTTTGAACTATTTTCAAAACCAACACTTTGTATGCATTCTTATAGAGACGAGAATCATTACAAAGACGTTTTCAAAATATTTTCAAACCCATACCACAAACACATAAAGCAAGTGATCTAGCAAGAAACTAAGATCCCGTAGATAACTACAGATGAAAAGGGTGTTAATACCTTCCCTTTTCATAACCTACCCCCCGAACTCAAGAAAACATCTCTAAAGTTATTTCCTGTTCTTTTCACTCTTTCCTTTGTTAGATAAAAGAAAAGTCGATGGCGACACTTGCTAACCGCAACAATTGCGATCAAACGCAAAACAACCAAGTCAATTCTCCCACTATATTATAGAGTTGATTATTGTTCTTGGATGAAGCTTTGAAGAAAATCTAAGTGTGTTTGTTAGTCATGAGTCTTGGCTGAACTTTATGGTTGTTAGATATCACTGAGGTGATTTAGGAAGTGAGATGGCGATTTCTCATATTTATGGAGAACCTAAGTAAAAGTGTCATTGGGTATGGATTAAGCAAGAAGATGTAAACGGGGGAGTTTAGCTTTGAACTAATACTGCTAATAGTGGACTTTCTTCCTAGCTTGGTATCCCCCAGAGTAGGTGTTGGTGTACACCAAACTGGGTCATCATATCTTTGTGTTTTTATCATTCTGCATTGTTTAGTTTTGTTTCTTGATTGATTGACATATTTTATAAGATGTTAGAACATCTATCAAGACTTTGTTCTAATACGTTTGTATCAATATGCTTTATCTTGTTCAACTTCTTTTATGTAGATATCAATGTCTTAGATATGTGTTAGGACTTTTGTTATCTGTATATAGGAGTGCGTGTTGGGCATACATTTAGATGAATTTTTTCATGGTGGTGAGCATTCTATTTAATTTAATTATCCTTTCATTAGTAGTGGGGGTCTCCATATTTTTTATTGTCTCATATTTTTGGAATTTGCTTAATCCTTCTTCCCGCTAAATAGAATCCCAAGAACATCTTGGCCTTGACCCTGAAGGCTCAGTTGTTATGGATTTCATGCAACTGCTCTTTCCTGGACTTGACTATTATTCCATCCATGTATAGCTCAAGCATATCACTGATATCTCCTTAAAGAATCTTGTTCATTATCATTTGATGTGTTACACCAACATTCTTAAAACTAGAAGGAATCATATTAAACATGTAGTTTGCGTGCTCCATCATGAAGACAATATTGTCTCTATCATCCTCATGCACATGGATCTGGTTGTAGTCCGAGTAAGAGTCCATGAATAAAATAAGTTTGTAACATACAAGGTTATCTACTAACTTTTCAATGTTGGTGAAAGGGTAAGAATATTTTTGGTAAGCCTTGTTCAGATTAGTGTAGTCAACACACATATACCATGTACCAGACGTCTTCTTGACTATCACTATGTTTCATAACCAATATGTTTACTTCAGCTCTGAAATAAATTTTGCTTGTAAAAGCCACTTTCTAGTATTCTTAATAGCTTGGGCCTTATCTAGTGATTGATAGAGCCTCATTTGGACCATATACCATATAGAAGGATAAATATTCAGCTGATGACAAACGAAACAAGGATCGATGGCATACATTTCTTCTAGGGAAATGGAAAAGAAGCCAGCATCGGCTGTAAGGAACCTAACGAGTTCCTCTCTAAAACTCCATAGTTCCTTCCAACATTTTGTTTAGTTGGATGGCTATAAAGTCACAGTTAGGTACCAACCTAGGTATCTCCATCCTAGCCACGATAAGAAGATGTTTTTGTGAGCCATGCTTGTCATCAAGCGTAACTTCGTTCACACACGCGTAAATGTTTTTGAAGTTGAAGTCTAGAGGATGTTGTCTAAAAGATTTGGCCTTAATTACCTTTCCCTTTATTGGATGTCTTCCATGATAGAGGCTTTCTTTAGGGCTTTGTGAACACGACGGGCTCCTTCCAAGTCAACAAAAATGGTTAATAATTTGTCTTAGACATTATGGTACTTCATACTCAGGTTGATGGTGGAAGGAGTGCCATCAAAGGTTGTTGATAAGGGTCTTTCCAAGATGAAATTGTAAACATTTTTGTAATGAACCAAAAATAGTTGGACGTCCACTATTTCAACGTCTCTTACTTTTCTGAAATTTACCATGAGCTCTATGAAATTCCAAGGGTGGGATATATAATCGTTGAAAGCTTGTATATCAATGCCTCTATAGGGTGACATATTATCTTTCTTTAAGCCTAACTTTTTTAAAATATCAACATAAATGATTTCACACGTAACTCCTCTGTTAATGAGGATTCTTGATACGTTAAAATTGTCCATGATGGCATTAATCACTAGCGAAAAAATCTCATTAGGAGTGCCACCCACTTTTTCACTGCCATTGAGTCCAAGAATGGACTACTCCGACTTCTTTCCTACTAGCGTATTTTTTTTCTTATCAACATCAATTTACTGTCTAATTTTTCTCTTTATTGTAACTCTGGATGGTGTTTTGGGGTGCGGGAAGCCTTAAGTGAGATAAACAACATAGTAATTTCCGTCGGTAAAAGACGCTATGAATGAAAAATTTCCCCTCTATGTCTCATATTCTTTTCCTCTACAATATTTACCTTAACTGATGCCCTTAATGACATTATTTATTTTTCTGGACGTTGTATTATCTCGGCGGGGAAAGTTTTTCTTCTAGGAGACTCGCTTCATCTTATTGTATTGTAGGGAGAATCTTTGCGTCTCTTGTAGTCATCTTTTCTTTCGTCCTCCTTGGTGTATATATTGAGCCCTACTTTTTAAATCAAATCCTTGACCGCATTCTTTATATGGATGCACTCATCAATGTCGTGCCCGTGGATTTTGTGGAATCTGCATAATTTAGACTTGTCAGTATCTGTTGAGTCTTTCACAAGATGGAAATATTTCACTTCAAATTCCCTGAATTCAGTCTTGGGACATTCTTGAAGAATTGTTTCTCTTGAAGTTTTTGTGGGCTATAATTATAAAATATAACATGTGTTCCCTTATTTTTGTGTCTGTTTTCGTGACTTTTGTTATCTTCTTGCATCCTAGGTTCACTACTCCTTGAGGCCATGTTCTTATCAATGTCTTCGACCATCAATTTCTACTCATAGTTGATGTATGCTTGAACCTTAGTGATGAGGTCAGTCAAGCTTCATATACCCTTCAAGCCCAACTTCTACTAAAACTTACATCCAGACTTCAATCCCTTTTCAAAGATCCAACACTTGAGATTGTCACGGGCCTATCCTACTTTAACACGTACCTTCGTGAATCTATTAATATATTCTCAAAGTATCTCCTTCTTCTTCTGGTGAAATCCATTAAGGATTGCAACTATCTTTGACTGACCTCTCCAAGTAGTGAACTACGACGTGAATTCATTAAACAACGTTCTCGATGAGTTAATGGACCCATCTTTCAAAGTTTTGAACCACGTTATGTCGTTCCTTTAATATTCAAAAGTAACAACTTGCAGTTCACCACACTTTAGACATGGTGCTAATAAAGCATTAGGATAACATGATCAACATGCTTATCGAGATCCTCAGTTTCGTTGTAATTGTCCAACGTTGATGGTTTCTCTAGTTACTTCGACAACCAACAATCAATTATGTTCTTGGTGAATGAATATTTTTCTATGGTGAAAGAAGGTATGCTGAGTGGTCTGTTTCACATCCCCCCTCTAAAGCGGTATGGAGAAGTTTTCTTAAGGTGTCCATCCTTGGGTGGAGTATGGTCGCCATCACCGTCTTCCGAGTCATGATGGGGATAATGTGGCAGTGATGTCAGGGATGGTGCTTATTTGGAACTTTTGGCGTTGATTTTGGCTGCGATGCGACGTCAATAAGAGCAGCTCTCAAAGCGGCTATAGAGTGGCCGTGTTACAACACCTCTAACTAAGTGTTGATTTGAGAAGGAATTTTTTGTCGTTTCTCATATAAGCGGAAGAGTCTTTCACTAAGGAGATTCACATTGGCGACTTTTGAAAAACCTCTCTGACATGTCATTATTTTTTATGATTACATTTCTTGAAGGGGTAAAATAGGAGAATCTTCATATTGTAGGGAACAAATTCAAACTTTTTTTACAGTTGAATTTTTCAAAACTCGCATATATGGTAGGGGTCAAAATACTTATTAACCCTTAAATTTTTTAGAGTTAATAGCTATTTTGCCTCCTGCCATATAAGTGAGTTTTGAAAAATCCCCCTGTAATAAAAAGTTTCAAAAATCCCTCAGTCATATGAAGATTCTCCTGTTTTGTCTCTTCAAGAAATTTAAGCATAAAAAACAATAACACGGCCTGATGATTTTTCAAAAATTGCCAATTTTAAGGGATTTTTCAAAAAATCATCAATTTGACAAAGGCAAAGTATGTATAAATTCTTAAAAACAGATGGCAAATTACATGAAATTTAATAGATTGTTGATGAGTAAACTTCTTGAGGGGACAAAACGGAAGAATCTTGATAGGACGGGGAGATTTTTGAAACTTTTTTTTAGAGAGACAGAGGGCAAAATAACTATTAGCCCAATTTTTTATAAACTTCTTTTATAATTTTTTTTAAAAAAATATAACAATATAAAAATTACTTAAAAAATTGATACAAATCATATTTAATAATTGATATAAATTTCACTGGTCGTGGTATAGGATGTCAAAGAGAAACAAAATATCTATTATAATGAAAATAATTTAGTGTCCAAAATCATTAATATGTGAGATCTAGATTGCAAGGAGAAAATCACTCAGGTTCACAGAGAAGCTAATCAGCTCGTATACGCTTTGACTAATTATAGTTTCTTCTTAAAAGAAGAGTATAGATTGTTCGCGGATTATCCAAATTACTTTGAACATATTTGTCGAACTGATGAGAACAAAATTAATTTTATTAAAATTATTAACTTGTAGTTTGTTTCCCCCGAACTTTTAACCCTCTCTTCAATTAAAAAAAAAAAAAACAATGCAAACCGTACTCTTACACCTTTATTCAAACATCTCAGTCTACAATATATGCACCACGGAACAATATATCAATACATGTCCACACGATAAAAATTATTTTTCCATCATTCAGATCATATGAATCTATTTCTAGTCATATTAACTGTTTTATAAGTTTGTGCAATTTGCACACCTCTATTTCAGCATGTGTTCAAATTTAAACTATGTCCTCGTAACTATTGATTTAGTCATGTCAAAATGTTTACACGATTGTTCATGTATGTTTTGACATGGTCTTGTGCCACGTGTCATAGTGACCGGTATTAACGGTGGGACACACACTGTGCTCTTTAATGGTGAGACACTAAAGCTATGGCCCATAATTTTTGTCTCCTCCTTTGAATTTTTGCTGGTAGAAATTGTGAAAAAGTTACACCTGAAGTTCTAACTTTGTTTAAGCATATCAACGTTAATTTGGATAAAATTTAGGAAACATCATATGCCTCTTTATAACAAGGATCTATTTGGTACGTATGTATAGATAATATTACCTACTCCTATTATTTAAATAAATAACAATTTTATGTTAATAAGAAAATTAACGTAAATTTTTTTTTTTTTAGTAATAATCAAATATTAAAAAAAAATACATAAATAATTATATTTTAGAAAAAATTGCGTAAATAATTATGTTTTAGAAAACACCACAATGGAGGTGTGTCAAGTGAGATGACACATGCACTATAATTTTAAAAGGAGGCGTCAAGTGAGATGGCGTCTAGGTGCAACATGTTTTCTCTAAGTCATTTCAGATGGCGTCTAAGTGTATTTAAGAGATATTTTTTTTTGCTTTCTATTTTAAATACGAGACAATAAGTAAACGATACAGCTTCATGAAACTTCGATTTTTCATTAACAAATGAACGATTACAAAATGAAAAAAAAAACATGTATATTATTTAGTTGTCTCCCGAAACTCGGTAACGACTCGTGGTTCTGCATCCGCGTCCTCGCCTATCTCGTGGTGAGTTTCGTCGATTTTCCTATTGCGGTTGAGTCGATGGCCCAACGAAGACAATGCGTTCAGGATCCATGAAATCGGTCAGATCACCATATCTGGAAGATCCGCTTTGGTACAGTCGGTTATCCATGCCCTTAAAGTTTGATCGTCTTGGTGGAGGATGGGGTTCCATGGATGGTCTATAGCACTGATCGTTTAAGTAAGGGGGTAAAAAGGAAATGAATATTGGGGTGTTTGGTATTGTGATTGTTGGATGCTATGGTGATGTGGTGGTTGATGGTAAGTTGGGTCGGTTGGGTCATATTCTTCAGGAAAGCCTAGATCTGGGCTAAGGTGAGATGATGAGGGGCCCACATCGGGATGTGGAGAAGACTGAAATCGTGTGTGGGGCATGTGGTTGTATTTGTATTGCAATTGGGATTGAGATTGAGTGTGGGGCATATAGGTGTATTCGTATTGAGGTGGCGATTGTGGTTGGGTGTGGTGCATATGAGTGTATTGGTATTGAGGTGGTGATTATGGTGGGGGTGTTTGTGGATATGTATCGTCGTGGTGTTTGGTGGAAAGTTGATGTGCGTTGGGTTTGTTGTTGGGGATTTGAGGTTTGTGTCCATTGTGTTCGTGGGTCAACCAAATACATCGGATGAGACACGTGTATTTCTGGGTTACTAACCGATCTGTACCAATCAAAATATTGATCCGTGTATCACATATTAATATGGTTGAGGAAAACAGGAAATTGCAAGACATGTTGGTGATGCCTATGCCACATCTTACACCATTCTGGAGCAAAATCTTTCCAAATAGTAAGACCTCATTGGGCGTCGACCCTCTTGAGATGCCAGGGTGACAAACAGGTTGGATCGCATGGTATCTCTTGATGTATTATGAACTGCATATTGACACGGTCACTGTGGTGAATCTCCACAATGTTGAAGCGTATGATTGTAGTCTTTGCAGTCCAAACTACTGCTTCCTCTGGATCTGGTTCATGGTCCCAACCCAAATATGGTCTCCAGATAAACTATGGATAAAATTAAATCAGAATAATGAAAACGTAAAAAATAAATAGTTTAAAAGTAGAAAAGTTCAAAGGTACCACGTACATCATTCGAGCCAAGATGATCTAATAAATTACGATATAGAGCGACATTGAATCTTAGATTCTTGCCGTAATCCATACCCGTTATGCAGTACCTAAAGGAATTGAAAAATAGTTAATTTTATACATTTATTTGGTGAAAGGATGAATAATAAATTATTTAAGTTCTTGACTCACTTTGTTGCGTATGGGAAAATGAATGCATTGTTGTTAACGGGGTTTAGGGACTCCATTCTCCACCAACCCCAAGCTAAGAGTAAGAAAGCACATCCATAAAAAGTACATTTGTCCTTTGTTGCATTTTTACACAATTTTTTTTATAGATGGGCTAAAACAGCAGAACCCCAACTATACTTTCTTGTTTTTTCAAAGTTCCTAAGAAAACTTAAATACATAAAATTTACATTATTCTCCATACTTTCGGGAAATAACAAGCTTCCAAATCATATCATCATATAATTTCTAGCTTTTATTATTCTTGCTAGCTCGGACGAATTTTCATTCAACTCAAGAGTTGCATAATGTTTTTTGAGTTCGGTTAGTAATATACCTTGACCTCTAGCACCACTACCTTCTACCATATTTTTTCCAACAATTCCTCACATAGAGAATTGGGTTGTTGAACCGACCCATTAACTGGCTTACCATCGATAGGGAGACCCAATAATATGTACACGTCCTCTAGTGTGACGGTACATTCACCTATTGGTAGATGAAATGTGTGTGTCTCGGGTCTCAACCTTTCCAACATTGCAAGTATAAACTTGGAATCAATCGTGCAGTTTGAGATTTTTATAACATTTCTAAAACCCGCATATTCGAGATTGGACATAATCAACGGGTCGAGAGTAATGTAGTTGTGTGAACGAATTCTAAATCTTTTAGTATCCTAAATTCAAAATGTAAATAGTGTAAGAGTCCATAAGATGACTAATTGAATAATAATTTTATAAAAAATATATTAATATATAAGAATATTTAAGAATTTATAGAAACTTACAAAAGCCACAATGATGTCTCTTGTGCCTCTGTGAGAATCACCCATTGTAAGAAGAGTCATATTTGAAATTGTATAAGATGATGAAAGAGTTTGTATCAGAGAGTTAGATGATTGGTGATGCAAAACAAGTATCTCAGACGCTATATTTATAGGAGAAATCGTATAAGAGTGAATTATTGAGGTGATTGGTGGTTGCATGCATGCATGATACGTGCCATGCTGGCGCCAAGTCAAATGGCGCCTACATGCATTTTAGAGAGCATACATCATTCAACTTGACGTGGGACAAGCCTACATGTAGAGTAGGTGGCAACATAAGGGCAGGATTTTGCGCATGCATGTAAGGTGATAGGACATGTAGGGATACACCATTTGACTTGCCGCATGAGTGTGAAATTGAAAGGTGTCTCCATCTCAATTGGAGAATTAGTGGTGGAGCATTTTTGTCTTATTCAAGTTTAATGAAACCTATTTATCCTACATATATCTAATGTTATCAACACTCAAACATCAAACATTTAAACACTCAAACCTTTAAACATTTAAACATTCAAACATTTAAACACAGTGTCCTCTACACCACAATACGTTATCAGTGCATATTTCAACGGTGAGACATACATTTCTCCAATCTCTGGGTTTTTTATTTAGAGACAGTGAGAACATCCAAATTTGTTTAAACAGAAAAGTCAATTTCTTGTATTTCAAAAAATGATTAGAGGTCAAACTTGGACGAGGTCCAGTGACACACATCTTCTATCAAAATCCGATTTTTTTTAGAACCAAATAATATTTTATAAGGTAGAGGTTCAAGATGACGAGGACCTTCAAAATATGTTTTCCAGTCATGAGTATTCTGGGTATGACTCAATTCAGTTGTACATTATACTGCGGAAGCCTCAGCTGTCACGACCAACTCAGTCACAAATGGTTGATCCTCTCAAAGACAAACAAGCGGAAATAAATGTCGTTGACAAAGAAGAGGGAGATGAAGAGTTAGAGTTTGACGACATGTTCAACGATGATTCTGAAGACTACCTCCGAATGAATTTACACACCACCTTCACACATAACAAACTTCAACATGGGAAGAGATGAACCATCATCAGATGATTTTTTAACATGTATATGCAGTCGGATGAAAATTTAAAAGAGAAAGACAAATTTCGTAATAGAGAAGATTGTATGCGAGCTATAAAAAAGTTTCACATGCTAAACTCTATCGATTTTAAGATAGGTCGGGTAAATCCAGAAAGGTACAAGCTCAGGTGTGTTCACCCAGATTTTATGTTTAGGCTCACTGCATCATACAAGTTGAGAGGTGAATCTTGGGTGATAGGTTATATGTACACCCACACATGCGTCAATTCTAATTAATTACAAGATCATCGTAAACTAAATTATGATCTAATATGTCAAGAAATCCTACCCATCGTCAGCAATAATCTGTCATTGAAGGTGAAAACCATAATCTCACATCACTACAATATATAATTATACTCCGTCCTACAAAAAGCCGTGGTTAGCAAAGACCAAGGCGATTGAAAAGGTATATGGAAAATGGGAAGATTCATACAAAGAACTACCGCGCTACCTGCATGCACTTCAGACGTATTCTCCTGGAACTATTTATATTATGGAAACATTGCCGGCGTATGCCCCAGATGGTACTTATGTCAACAGAAATGGAATGTTCAGTTGACTGTTCTGCACTTTTCAACCTTGCATCACAGGGTTTGCGTCCTATAAACCTATTATTCAAATAGATGGAATGTGGTTGTACAGGAAATACAAAGGCACGCTACTGATCACAGTTGCACAAGATGGCAAGAACAATATTTTCCCAATTTCCTTTGCTCTAGTCGAGGGAGAGACTGGTGATGCTTATAGTTTCTTTCTCAAGAATCTCCGAACACACATGGCTCCTCAACCCGGTCTCTGTTTGATCTCCAACAGACATGCATCTATTGAGAGTGCATATAATAATCCTGCAAATGGTTGACATGACCCTCTTTCTACACATGTCTACTGTATTAGACATATCATACAAAATTACACGAGGGAGATCAAAGACAAGGCTCTTAGGAAAACAATTATGAATGCAGGGTATGTGTAACACCCCAGTTTCAATTATTTGATTTATTTAATTGAGAAATTATTTTATTAGAATTAATAAAATGAAAAGGAATTATTTACTTTGGAATATTGGAAGAAAATAAAAGAAATAAGAAAATGCTGAGTTTTTAAGTTATTGGGCTTGGATGTTGTTAGTAAAGAGTGGGGGTGCAGGAGAAATAAAGTTATGTTTGGAACTTAAGCTATTTTCTCATTTTTCACGATAACACAGAAGTTGGGATTTGGGGAAATAGAGCTCTGAAGGTGAGAAGAACTAAGAACATCGCTCAAGAACTCAAGCTGCAATTTGATAAGGTAAGGGGGGCTATTACTCAATTTACTTTTGCTTATGGGTTTATGTACGGGTGATTTGGATAATCGTAGGGAAGAACCCCAATTGTTAGATGTTACTAGGAATCGATACCCTTAGGATTGAACCTTGTTAGAAAAGGGTTAGGTTCCCAATTTTTATGAATCGATTAGGAATTTTAGGTTCCAAATGGTGAATTGGGAGTATATATGCATGATCGTGAATTTACCTTGGAAGTTATAGGGATAACCTCAATGTTAGTAGATTCCCCCAAAAAGGACGGTTAATCCCGGTTAAGGTTACTATAATGATTGTTGGTAATTAGGAAATTGAGGTGTTGTTTTGAATTATACAAAATCGATGTCGTTAGGTACCGGTATGCGCGTTTTGGCTGGAATTTTCCGCGTTGGCTGCTGTTTCTGAGCTGCTGCAGGTACAGGAAAATCCTGTACGCGCTCAGCAACACGGGCCGTGTTGCACAACACGGGCACCCGTGTTGCTCTTCTGTGTTGCCCAACACGGGCCGTGTTGCACAACACGGGTACCCGTGTTAGGTCCCCTGTAATGAGAAAAGAAAATGTGTGTTTTCTGGACGCGCTCAGCAACACGGGCCGTGCTGCACAACACGGGCACCCGTGTTGCTCTGCTGTGTTGATTTTTCTGAATTTTGTTTTTTGTGCGTTATTGTGGATTTTATTGTCATGCTTTCGGATAATGTTATCGAGCATGAATTATGATATGACTTGATATGATTGATGTTTAAATAGTATGCTGAGTGATTACATGCTATCCATATCCTGTTATGATTGATGTTGTTGATGTGCATGATATGTTGATTGATGTTCATAGTATGCTGAGTGTTACATACTTACATATCATGTTGCATTTGTTAATTCCCATTGTGTGGAATTAACATGGTGGCCAATATACGTGTCCGCGATTTAATGGAACGTTGAGGTGGTAGCCGTGTCCGCGATATAATGGAACGGTGAGTTATCCGTGACCCGAGATTTAATGGGGCGGTGAAGTGGTACCACATGCATGGGTGTGTTGCATTATCTTGAATATAACATGAATGGATGATTTTTCCAATGTTGTATTTGATTGTTTGAATGCACGTATGATTGCTAAATGGTTGACGATGTTGGATGATTATTTGCAAATATGAAAAGCAATATGTCATGGGTATATGAATTGTAAAGGTTTTTGTAAACTATGAAATATGCTAATTATTGGGTGATGCTTATGATTTCCTGAATTGATTGTTATGAACGTATAATCAAATGTATAATTGAGATGCTCACCCTTACTGTTGAATATTTCAGATTGAGGAGCTTCGTTCAGGTGCTTGGCGAAGGCTTGTCGTTTCTAGTTTATTTTCGTTTTAGTATGTCCGGGTCATGCTCTGATAGTTGTAACTCCGGGAACGTTTGTCTGTCGAGCTGCTTTAGTCAGACTCGTTTATTTCCTTGTATTTGTTATAATATGATGTTGACATTTTTCCAGGTGTTAATCCCTGATGATTTTGAAAAATATTATAACATTGATTTCATTAAATAAATTATTCCGCTGTGTTAACATGTATGAGTTACTACTACGTTATGCATGACAGGAACTTGTTTTATTAAAAGAGAATTGTAGTATCCTCGATTATACATGTACTCTGAAATTATGATTTTAATATTTGCGAAAAATTATTCGGGGTTTTAGAGGGTGTTACAATAGTGGTATCAGAGCATAGTCGGTCGTTGCGACCAGAGTCTTGAGTCAGTCATTCCTTTTTGTATGCGACTAGTGCAAGGTAACACTGTCGGTACTGTATTCTAATGAAGAGTATGTTTTGATTCTCAGGAATATGGCTGGAAGAGGTAACGGACGAAATGATGCTGCACTAGCTGAGGCTTTGGGGATGTTAGCTGGTGTACTTGCTGGAAACCCAACTGGAGGCGTGATTGGTGCTGATAGGCAATTGGGAAATTTCCAAAGGAACAATCCTCCGTTGTTCAAAGGTACACATGACCCTGAAGGTGCTCAGAAGTGGCTGAAGGAGATCGAAAGGATTTTCCGTGTGATTGATTGTACTGAAGATCTGAAAGTCAGATATGGTACGCATATGTTGGCAGAAGAAGCCGACGACTGGTGGGTTGCCACAAGGACTGAAATGGTTCAGGATGGAGAGGCAATGACTTGGGCTAACTTCAGAAGGGCTTTTTTGAGGAGGTACTTTCCTGAAGATGTTCGGGGAAGAAAGGAAATTGAGTTTTTGGAGCTTAAGCAGGGCAATCTGACTGTTAGTGAGTATGCTACTAAGTTCACTGAGCTGGCAAAGTATTATGCACACTACAACAATGATGAGGCTGGAGAATTCTCTAAATGTATCAAATTTGAGAATGGTCTCCGAGATGAGATTAAGCAGGGAATCAGGTACCAGCGTATTCGTAGATTTTCTGATCTGGTGGATTGTAGCAGGATCTTGGAAGAAGATATTACCAAGAATAGGTCGTCTCACTCTCGTGGGGCTGTTGATAAAAGAGGAAAGCAACATATGGACCGTGGCAAGCCATATGGTAGAGATAACCAGAGATCAGGTGGTTGGAAAAGGCCTAGTGGGGGAGATTCTAAGGCTCCTATCAGATGCTACAGGTGTGGTGAGTCTGGTCATCACATTCGAGATTGCAAGAGTGATGAGAAGAAGTGCTATAAATGTGGAAAGGCTGGTCATTTGTCTATTGACTGCAAAGGGAAGTCTGTTACTTGTTACAATTGTGGCGAAGAAGGTCACATTCGTCCGCAGTGTCCTAAGCCTAGGAAGGATCAGTCGGGTGGAAAAGTGTTTGCTTTTTCTGGATCTGAGACTACTCCAGAGGATCGATTGATTAAAGGTACGTGTTTTATTCATGGCACACCTTTAGTTGCAATTATTGATACTGGTGCAACTCATTCTTTCATTTCTTTGGATTGTGCTGAGAGGTTGAAACTGGACATATCTGGTATGCGAGGTAGCATGGTTGTTGATACTCCTGCATCGGGTTCAGTGACAACTTCACTTGTATGTAGGAATTGTCCTATTGAGATTTTTGGTAGAGGTTTCGGTATGGATTTAGTGTGCCTACCGCTTGAACAAATTGATATTATCCTTGGGATGAACTGGTTGGAATTCAACCGGGTTCATCTGAACTGCTTTGCTAAGACGGTGATTTTTCCAGAAGCAGTTGGTGTCGAGAATTTGACTATGACTGCTAGGCAGGTACAAGAAGCAATGGAAGACGGTGCTAATGTGTTTATGTTACTTGCTTCGTTAGATGCAACAGGAAAGGTCAGGAGTGGTGAATTGCCAGTGGTGTGTGATTTTCCAGAAGTCTTTCCTGATGATGTTGGCGAGTTACCTCCTGAGAGAGAAGTGGAATTTTCTATAGATTTGATTCCTGGTACGAGACCGGTGTCGATGGCGCCATATCGTATGTCTGCGTCTGAGTTGGCTGAATTGAAGAGTCAGTTGGAAGATTTACTGGAGAAGAAGTTTATTCGTCCAAGTGTTTCACCTTGGGGTGCTCCGGTATTGTTGGTTAAGAAGAAAGAAGGTTCTATGAGACTGTGTGTTGATTACAGGCAATTGAACAAGGTAACTATTAAGAATCGGTATCCATTACCGAGGATTGATGATTTAATGGATCAGCTAATTGGAGCCAGTGTATTCAGTAAGATTGACTTGAGATCTAGATATCATCAGATTCGTGTGAAAGCGGAAGATATTCAAAAGACTGCTTTTCGAACGAGGTATGGGCATTATGAATATTCTGTTATGCCGTTCGGAGTTACTAATGCACCTGGTGTTTTCATGGAATATATGAATAGGATTTTTCACCCGTATCTGGATTAGTTTGTTGTGGTTTTTATCGATGACATTCTGATTTATTCCAAGAATGACGAAGAACATGCGGAACATCTCAGAATTGTGTTAGAGTTGTTGAAAGATAAGAAGTTGTATGCAAAGTTGTCCAAATGTGAGTTCTGGCTGAATGAAGTTAGTTTTCTTGGACATGTGATTTCTAAGAATGGTATTGCAGTGGATCCTACAAAAGTAGAAGCGGTATCTCAGTGGGAAGCGCCGAAGACTGTTTCTGAAATCAGAAGTTTTCTTGGTCTTGCAGGTTATTACAGAAAATTTATCGAAGGATTCTCAAAGTTAGCATTGCCGTTGACAAAATTGACTCGTAAAGGACAAGCGTTTATTTGGGATTCTGATTGTGAGAAAGGTTTCCAAGAATTGAAGCGGAGATTGACTAGTGCTCCTATTCTGATTTTGCCGAATCCGGTGGAATCTTTTGTGGTCTATTGTGATGCATCTCTGTTGGGTTTAGGTGATGTTTTAATGCAGAATCAACAGGTAGTTGCGTATGCTTCGAGACAGTTGAAGGTTCATGAAAGGAACTATCCTACTCATGACTTAGAGTTGGCAGCAGTTGTGTTTGTCTTGAAATTGTGGAGACATTACCTGTACGGTTCGAGATTTGAAGTGTATAGTGATCATAAGAGTTTGAAGTATCTTTTCGATCAGAAAGAGCTCAATATGAGGCAAAGAAGGTGGTTGGAATTTCTCAAAGATTATGATTTTGGTTTGAATTACCATCCTGGTAAGGCAAACGTGGTTGCAGATGCCTTGAGCAGGAAATCCTTGCATATGTCTATGATGATGGTTCATGAATTGGATTTAATTGAACAATTCCGAGATTTGAGTTTAGTTTGTGAAAGTACTCCGAAGTGTGTTCGTTTGGGTATGTTGAAACTTACTAGTGGTATTCTAGAAGAGATCAGGATCGGGCAGAAATCTGATGTTAATTTAGTTGATAAATTGACATTGATCAACCAAGGTCAAGGTGGTGAGTTTAGAATTGATGAAAATGATGTTATGAGATTCGGCGATAGAGTTTGTGTTCCTGATGTCGCAGAAATCAAGCAGAGTATATTAGAGGAAGGACATCGCAGTGGGATGAGTTTTCATCCGGGTGCCACGAAGATGTATCATGATTTGAAGAAATTGTTTTGGTGGCCGGGAATGAAAAAGGAAATAGCTGAATTTGTGTATGCATGTTTAATCTGTCAGAAATCGAAGATTGAGCATCAGAAGCCGCCTGGATTTATGCAACCGATGTTTATTCCAGAATGGAAGTGGGATAGTATTTCTATGGATTTTGTATCCGGGTTGCCGAGGACTCCTATGAATTGTGAAGCGATATGGGTCGTTGTGGATAGGTTGACTAAGTCTGCTCATTTTATATCGGTGCGAATGGATTACTCAATGGAGAGATTGGCACAGTTATATATTGAGAAAATAGTGAGTTTGCATGGAGTTCCTTCTAGTATTGTGTCAGATAGAGATCCGAGGTTCACTTCGAAATTTTGGGAAGGATTGCAGAAGGCTTTGGGTACTAAATTGAGGTTGAGTTCGGCTTACCATCCTCAGACTGATGGAAAGACAGAGAGGACGATTCAATCGTTGGAAGATTTATTGCGTGCTTGTGTTTTAGAGAAGGGTGGAGCTTGGGATAGCTATTTGCCATTGATTGAATTTACTTATAACAATAGTTACCATTCGAGTATTGGTATGGCTCCGTTTGAGGCATTGTATGGTAGACGGTGTAGAACGCCTTTGTGTTGGTATGAATCTGGAGAGAGTTCGGTAATTGGGCCAGAGATTGTTCAGCAGACTACCGAAAAGATCAAATTGATTCAAGAGAAGATGAGAGCTTCTCAGAGTCGTCAGAAAAGTTATCATGATAAGAGGAGGAAGAATTTAGAATTCAGTGCTGGAGATCATGTGTTTATGAGAGTTACTCCGATGACGGGTATTGGTCGGGCGTTGAAATCTAAGAAGTTGACTCCGCGTTTTATTGGTCCGTTTCAGATTACGGAAAGAGTTGGAGAAGTTGCTTATCGTATTGCTTTACCTCCGAGACTTGCGAATTTGCACGATGTTTTTCATGTTTCTCAGTTGAGGAGATACATTCCAGACCCATCTCATGTAATCCAAATAGATGATGTACAGGTGAGAGATAACCTGACAGTAGAAACATTGCCTATGAGGATAGAAGATCGGGAAGTGAAACAGTTAAGAGGTAAAGAGATAGCATTAGTGAAGGTTGCTTGGGGAGGTCCAGCAGATGGAAATATCACTTGGGAGCTGGAGAGCTAGATGAAAGAGGCTTATCCGGAGCTGTTCGTCTAAGGTATGTTTTCGAGGACGAAAACTCTTTTAGTGGGAGAGAGTTGTAACACCCCAGTTTCAATTATTTGATTTATTTAATTGAGAAATTATTTTATTAGAATTAATAAAATGAAAAGGAATTATTTACTTTGGAATATTGGAAGAAAATAAAAGAAATAAGAAAATGCTGAGTTTTTAAGTTATTGGGCTTGGATGTTGTTAGTAAAGAGTGGGGGTGCAGGAGAAATAAAGTTATGTTTGGAACTTAAGCTATTTTCTCATTTTTCACGATAACACAGAAGTTGGGATTTGGGGAAATAGAGCTCTGAAGGTGAGAAGAACTAAGAACATCGCTCAAGAACTCAAGCTGCAATTTGATAAGGTAAGGGGGGCTATTACTCAATTTACTTTTGCTTATGGGTTTATGTACGGGTGATTTGGATAATCGTAGGGAAGAACCCCAATTGTTAGATGTTACTAGGAATCGATACCCTTAGGATTGAACCTTGTTAGAAAAGGGTTAGGTTCCCAATTTTTATGAATCGATTAGGAATTTTAGGTTCCAAATGGTGAATTGGGAGTATATCTGCATGATCGTGAATTTACCTTGGAAGTTATAGGGATAACCTCAATGTTAGTAGATTCCCCCAAAAAGGACGGTTAATCCCGGTTAAGGTTACTATAATGATTGTTGGTAATTAGGAAATTGAGGTGTTGTTTTGAATTATACAAAATCGATGTCGTTAGGTACCGGAATGCGCGTTTTGGCTGGCATTTTCCGCGTTGGCTGCTGTTTCTGAGCTGCTGCAGGTACAGGAAAATCCTGTACGCGCTCAGCAACACGGGCCGTGTTGCACAACACGGGCACCCGTGTTGCTCTTCTGTGTTGCCCAACACGGGCCGTGTTGCACAACACGGGTACCCGTGTTAGGTCCCCTGTAATGAGAAAAGAAAATGTGTGTTTTCTGGACGCGCTCAGCAACACGGGCCGTGCTGCACAACACGGGCACCCGTGTTGCTCTGCTGTGTTGATTTTTCTGAATTTTGTTTTTTGTGCGTTATTGTGGATTTTATTGTCATGCTTTCGGATAATGTTATCGAGCATGAATTATGATATGACTTGATATGATTGATGTTTAAATAGTATGCTGAGTGATTACATGCTATCCATATCCTGTTATGATTGATGTTGTTGATGTGCATGATATGTTGATTGATGTTCATAGTATGCTGAGTGTTACATACTTACATATCATGTTGCATTTGTTAATTCCCATTGTGTGGAATTAACATGGTGGCCAATATACGTGTCCGCGATTTAATGGAACGTTGAGGTGGTAGCCGTGTCCGCGATATAATGGAACAGTGAGTTATCCGTGACCCGAGATTTAATGGGGCGGTGAAGTGGTACCACATGCATGGGTGTGTTGCATTATCTTGAATATAACATGAATGGATGATTTTTCCAATGTTGTATTTGATTGTTTGAATGCACGTATGATTGCTAAATGGTTGACGATGTTGGATGATTATTTGCAAATATGAAAAGCAATATGTCATGGGTATATGAATTGTAAAGGTTTTTGTAAACTATGAAATATGCTAATTATTGGGTGATGCTTATGATTTCCTGAATTGATTGTTATGAACGTATAATCAAATGTATAATTGAGATGCTCACCCTTACTGTTGAATATTTCAGATTGAGGAGCTTCGTTCAGGTGCTTGGCGAAGGCTTGTCGTTTCTAGTTTATTTTCGTTTTAGTATGTCCGGGTCATGCTCTGATAGTTGTAACTCCGGGAACGTTTGTCTGTCGAGCTGCTTTAGTCAGACTCGTTTATTTCCTTGTATTTGTTATAATATGATGTTGACATTTTTCCAGGTGTTAATCCCTGATGATTTTGAAAAATATTATAACATTGATTTCATTAAATAAATTATTCCGCTGTGTTAACATGTATGAGTTACTACTACGTTATGCATGACAGGAACTTGTTTTATTAAAAGAGAATTGTAGCATCCTCGATTATACATGTACTCTGAAATTATGATTTTAATATTTGCGAAAAATTATTCGGGGTTTTAGAGGGTGTTACAGTATGCATTAACATAACCTTTGCTCAAACACTATCACAACGAGATCAGATTGTCAAATCCAGATGCAGGGGGGTGGATTGATAATATTCCAGTGGAGAAATGGACAAGATCATACAACAATGGACAGTGATGGGGCCACATGACGACAAATCTAATTGAATCAATTAACGGTGTATTAAAAGGCATACAAAACCTCCCAATAATAACTTTGGTGAAATCTACATTTTTTAGGATGGCTTCGTTGTTTGCAAAAAGAGGTGAAATATGGAATGCGGTCTTACAATCATGACAACTATGGAGTGAAAGTTGCATGATTTATATTAAGGCAGAAAGTGCCAAAGTCAACACCCATCTTGTTATAAGGTTTGACCGACATAGCCATAACTTCATTGTCAAAGAGACAATCGACCACAACGAGGGGCTGCCAAGACAAGAGTATAGGGTTATACTACCATCTCGTTGGTGCAATTATGAAAAGTTTCAAGCCTTTCGTATGCCTTATTCTCATGTCATTACGGCATGTGCGTATACTCATCAAGATGCATTACTACTTCTATCTACCATTTATAAGACTGAAACTTTGCTCAACATATACAACAATGGACTCCCAATGGCAGCAAAACCTGATTATTGGCCTGCATACGACGGGGAAATAGTATAACACAATGATCAAATGCGAAGGAATAAAAAGTGTTATTCCAAAAGCAAGCGTATCACAACTGAAATCGACTCCATTGACAAGCTAGAAAGAAATTGTGGTTTATGTCGTCAGGTCGAACACAATCGAAAAAATTGTCCCACTCAGGCTACAAGCTCGACAACATAAAAATTATATGCAAACCATCTGCACTTTTTTAAGTTCTAAACGTAACTTTTTTTTATTAAGAGCATTTGTTACAATAAAACATACGCAAACAACAAATAAAAACACAACAAAGCATCTAAGAAATTACAACAGTCAAAATAATTTCATCTGAGCCATGCATCATCACCATTACGTCTCTGTTTATTTTGACTTCCTCCATCCAAGATTGAGTTCCTCCAGTTGCAAGTGAGGTGGTTATTCTTCTTCTCTGGATCCTTCTAATTTGTTCCCCAGCCTCGATGTCTCCCTTTAGCTATCGCACCAACTCTCTCTTCAGACGCTCTATGAAGTGAATGTGCCAAAATTTGATTTTCATCGGAGATTTGGTGGCTGAGAAAATAACGTATCTATCTCTGGTGAAATAATGGGAGATGTCATGACGCAAATAACAGAGAAAAAATAAGAAGAGAATGTGATAAAATGTGAAGAATGGTGGATAAATGGGTGTTTTATTCATAGAAAACACAATTGCACGTAGTAGCCATCTCAAATGAAGGTTCCTCCGCTTTTTATAGTGCATGCGCCATCTCACATGGCTAAAACAAAGTGCATGCATCAAGTGAGATGATGCCTAAGGCAAAAAGGTGAGTGCATGCGTCATCTCATTTGACGCCTCCATTATAGTGTTTTCTGAAACATGGTTATTTGCATAATTTTCTCCAAAAACATGGTTATTTGTGTATTTTGTTTCAATACTTGGTTGTTGCTAAAAAAAAATTCGTAAAATCTATTATCTATTATCTATTATAATATATTAATTCTGAGATACAAATCATTTGATTGACAATTCATCACCTCTTATGCTACATCAATTAAAATATGATATGTCATTCTTCAAAATTTATCAATAAAAAACTTTTAATATTCATTTAACATAATATGTAACGTTCTATTCATAATTAATAAAATAAAACACTCTTATTTATATATTTTACAAGTTAATTCTCTATTTTATTTTTCATGTATTAATCATTAATTTTTTTTTTGTATCTATCATCTTTTTTCATATAAAATACAAAATATAATATTTTACTCCATAAAAATTATAAATAAAAATTATAAAATAAATTAAAATGAGTATTACATTGCTTAAAATATATCTATTTATTATAATATATTAATTCTGAGACACAAACCATTTGATTGAATTTCTCATCTCTCAAATCATTTGATTGACAATTTAACATCTCTCATGCAACACTAATTAAAATATGACGTGACGCTCTTCAAAGTTTATCGATAAAATACTTTTAATATTTATTTTAACATTGTTTAAAATAAAATGTTTAAATAATATTTTCAAATTTAACTTATAATCATGCCATAGACAAACAAATGCTTTTCTAAAATATAATTCTTAATTGTAATTATAGTTACATGTTACAAATTAAACTTCAAATATAAAATTAGATAATTATTTTTAACCTATTACATATAAATGTCCAACAATATATTAATAAACTATAATGATTTAAAATAAAAAAGGCTATTCAATTATTGGTATAATGAAACACATACACACAACAACATTTTTGTTTGTGTCTATCATCTTCTTTTCGTACAAAATACATAATATAATATTTTTATTTGTACAAATTATAAATAAAAGTTAAAAAATAAAATGAGTATTACATTGCTTAAATGATATCTATCTATTATCTATTATAATATATTAATTCTAAGACACAAACTATTTGATTGAATTCATCATCTCTCAAACTATTTGATTGACAATTCATCATCTCTCATGCCACACTAATTAAAATATAATGTGACACTCTTCAAAATTTATCAATAAATTTTTTTTAATATTCATTTTAACATTGCTTAAAATAAAATGGTTAAATAATACTTTCAAATTTGACTTATAACTTTGCAATAGACAAAAAAATGTCTTTCTAAAATATAATTCTTAATTATAATTATAGTTACATGTTAAAAATTAAACTTCAAATATAAAATTAAATAATTATTTTTTACCCTATTACATATAAATATCCAATATATTAATAAAGTATAAATATTTAATAAAAAAGACATTTTAATTGAATTAAATCAATTGAATACGTTAAAAGTATTGGCATAATGAAAGATAAACACACAACAACATTTTTGTATTTTTTTAATACACGATTCATCATCTAACTCATAGAACATATTAAATTATTATACTCCTTACCTTCTCAAATTACTAAGACATCGTAAAATAGAGAATTTCATCTTAGATCTTATGCCAACTATGATGATTTGTTAGGTATTGTGTGAATCATTCAAACATAAAATGTATTCAATCCATAAAATGATGAAAACACATTTTTAGAGATGTTGAAAAATGAGAAGTGAAACAATAAAAAAAATACTTAAATTTTCTATATTTATTTCACATAATTAAAATATGATGTGACACTCTTCAAAGTTTATCAATAGAAAATTTTTAATATTCATTTTAACATTGTTTAAAATAAAATGATTAAATAATACTTTTAAATGTAACTTATAACTTTGCAATAGACAAACAAATACCTTTCTAAAATATAATTCTAAATTGTAATATAGTTACATGTTAAAAAATTAAACTTCAAATATAAAATTATATAATTATTTTTTAGTCTATTGCATATAAATATTCAATAATTTATTAATAAACTATCAATAATAAATATAAAAAGATAATTCAATTGAATTAAATCAATTGTGTACATTAAAATTATTGGTATAATGAAAGACAAACACACAATAATATTTTTATATTTATTATAATATATGATTCATCATTTAACTCATAGAAAAATATTAATTCATTATACTCATTACCTTCTCAATTTATTAAAATATTGTAAAATGGAGAGTTTGATCTTAGATCATATGCCAACTGTAATGATTGACTATATATTGTGTAAATCGTTTGAATGTGGAACATATTCAATTCATAATAATAATATGATGAAAATACATTTTTGGTTATGGTGAAAAAATGACAAATGAAATAATAAAAAACTACTTAAATTTTATATATTTATTTTACATTTATCATTTTTTATTTTGATGTCTTATCTTACATTTTCATAATTAAAAAAAATCACATTAAATTGTATATATATTTTAAAACTTTCTCTTCATCTCATTGTTTTAATTAGAAAACTTTTTATACTAAACATAACCAAGATCTATCTAATCTAATAATGCTTAAATAACTCATCTTAATCATGCGCATTACACATGTCTTATTCTAGTTGTGATATTAATTAGAGTATAGAGATGTGTTCTAATTTGTTGGAACATCTAAATAATATGTTAAAGGTCATTTGATTGATAGTTATACTTGTTTGATCCTGAACCTCTAGATAATCTTAATTACACATAGTTAGTGATACTTCTTACGCTCTTCATCATTTAAACGAGCCATTGAAAATGCTATACAATTTCTATACAACTTTTTCAGCCATTTAAATTTCAAACGATATTCTCGGGTTTGCCGAATCTCCATATCAGTCTCCTCATGACCAACTTCTAAATCATCAGCCAAAAAATCTAGTGCTTTGGTCCTAAGAATAAATGTATGATCCAAACTAATCCAATACATTTTGAAATAATGCTTATTCAGACTACTCTAGTGCATATATCTTTAGGCCATGGCTTAAAAATATCACATTCTAGGAACAACAATAATACATTATTTTATATGATACGTAAAATCATATAATTGATACATGAGACTAGGTTCAAGTTTGAACTTGTATCTAGTAACTGGTCTATTTTGATGGATCCTTAAATGAGGTTTTTTTAGACGGTTAGAAGTTAAGAAACAAT
>CATIWC010000036.1:12500-15000 GCA_948472305.1 Vicia faba
AAACGCTACGAAACTCCTTGGACACTCTCAATGTGTTATTTGGGAAGTGCATGCAAAAATCCATCGGGAGATTATTCCCCTAAGGCGCGTTTGCCTCCGCTCCCGTCCGTCGAAAAACCGCACGGGGGCCCGTTCGGGCCGGAAATTCAAAATTGTCGAAACGCTACGAAACTTTGCAGATCCCTTCTATGTGTTATTTGGGACTTCCATGCAAAAAATTCATCGGGAGATTATTCCCCTAAGGCGCGTTTGCCTCCGCTCCCGTTCATGGAGAAACCGCACACAGCACACGCGTTCCGGTCGGAAATTGAAAGTAGACCGAGGGCTTGTCGAAACGCTACGAAACTCCTTGGACACTCTCAATGTGTTATTTGGGAAGTGCATGCAAAAATCCATCGGGAGATTTATTCCCCTAAGGCGCGTTTGCCTCCGCTCCCGTCGCGAAAAAACCGCACGGGGGCCCGTTCGG
The DNA here is from genome assembly GCA_948472305.1 of Vicia faba. NCBI lineage: Eukaryota > Viridiplantae > Streptophyta > Magnoliopsida > Fabales > Fabaceae > Vicia > Vicia faba. The sequence goes on from CATIWC010000036.1 coordinate 12,970, forward strand.
GCCGGAAATTCAAAATTGTCGAAACGCTACGAAACTTTGCAGATCCCTTCTATGTGTTATTTGGGACTTCCATGCAAAAATTCATCGGGAGATTATTCCCCTAAGGCGCGTTTGCCTCCGCTCCCGTTCATGGAGAAACCGCACACGCACCGCGTTCCGGTCGGAAATTGAAAGTAGACCGAGGGCTTGTCGAAACGCTACGAAACTCCTTGGACCACTCTCAATGTGTTATTTGGGAAGTGCATGCAAAAATCCATCGGGAGATTATTCCCCTAAGGCGCGTTTGCCTCCGCTCCCGTCGGAAAAAACCGCACGGGGGCCCGTTCGGGCCGGAAATTCAAAATTGTCGAAACGCTACGAAACTTTGCAGATCCCTTCTATGTGTTATTTGGGACTTCCATGCAAAAATTCATCGGGAGATTATTCCCCTAAGGCGCGTTTGCCTCCGCTCCCGTTCATGGAGAAACCGCCACCACGCACGCGTTCCGGTCGGAAATTGAAAGTAGACCGAGGGCTTGTCGAAACGCTACGAAACTCCTTGGACACTCTCAATGTGTTATTTGGGAAGTGCATGCAAAAATCCATCGGGAGATTATTCCCCTAAGGCGCGTTTGCCTCCGCTCCCGTCGGAAAAACCGCACGGGGGCCCGTTCGGGCCGGAAATTCAAAATTGTCGAAACGCTACGAAACTTTGCAGATCCCTTCTATGTGTTATTTGGGACTTCCATGCAAAAATTCATCGGGAGATTATTCCCCTAAGGCGCGTTTGCCTCCGCTCCCGTTCATGGAGAAACCGCACACTGCACGCGTTCCGGTCGAAATTGAAAGTAGACCGAGGGCTTGTCGAAACGCTATGAAACTCCTTGGACACTCTCAATGTGTTATTTGGGAAGTGCATGCAAAAATCCATCGGGAGATTATTCCCCTAAGGCGCTTAGCCTCCGCTCCCGTCGGAAAAACCGCACGGGGGCCCGTTCGGGCCGGAAATTCAAAAATTGTCGAAACGCTACGAAACTTTGCAGATCCCTTCTATGTGTTATTTGGGACTTCCATGCAAAAATTCATCGGGAGATTATTCCCCTAAGGCGCGTTTGCCTCCGCTCCCGTTCATGGAGAAACCGCACACCGCACCGCGTTCCGGTCGAAATTGAAAGTAGACCGAGGGCTTGTCGAAACGCTACGAAACTCCTTGGACACTCTCAATGTGTTATTTGGGAAGTGCATGCAAAAATCCATCGGGCGATTATTCCCCTAAGGCGCGTTTGCCTCCGCTCCCGTCGGAAAAACCGCACGGGGGCCCGACACGCGAAAAGCCGAAATATATCGAGGGATCGCCCGAATGGCATGAAACTTGGCATGCCATCTCAATTTGGTGGCAGATTAATGCATGAAAAATTCCAGACCGGAACTCATTCCGTAGCCCGACGTTTGTTTGCTTCCGCCCCTTGAAAAAAACTCAATTACACGCGTTTCGGACGAAAATTCAAAATAAATCGAGACGTTATCGAAACGCTACGAAACTTTGCAGATCCCTTCTATGTGTTATTTGAGATGTCCATGCAAAAAATCATCGGGAAATTCCATTCCTAAGGCGCGTTTGCCTCCGCTCCCGTTCTTGAAAATCCGGCGCTTAGAAAATTCATAATTAATTCATCCGAAGTCGAAAAATTCTAATTTTTGGTGGGAGGGGTTCTTATATTGTGTTTAAAGAGCATGCAAAAAATCAAGAAAAATTCGAAGTCTAAGTCATCAAACTAGAAATTTATGTCTACAGGGAAAAAGGGACCAATTTTGGTGGCAAAGTGAGGATTTCAGTTCAAACATATATAGGGGGAGGCCCTTGCCTGGTCCGCCTGGGGCCTTGCCACGCCCAGGCCAGGCCACGCCCAGGCCAGGCCACATGCTGCCTAGACGGAACATGCCCATGGGTGTTCCAAACGATTCCAATGGCAAATCCATCAACCCCCCGCACAAAATCCAATCCAAATATCGAATTTTCATCATCGAATCGAGCGTTCTTGATAAAAAAAA
>CATIWC010000036.1:25000-27500 GCA_948472305.1 Vicia faba
TTGCCTCCGCTCCCGTTCATGGAGAAACCGCACACGCACGCGTTCCGGTCGGAAATTGAAAGTAGACCGAGGGCTTGTCGAAACGCTACGAAACTCCTTGGACACTCTCAATGTGTTATTTGGGAAGTGCATGCAAAAATCCATCGGGAGATTATTCCCCTAAGGCGCGTTTGCCTCCGCTCCCGTCGGAAAAACCGCACGGGGGCCCGTTCGGGCCGGAAATTCAAAATTGTCGAAACGCTACGAAACTTTGCAGATCCCTTCTATGTGTTATTTGGGACTTCCATGCAAAAATTCATCGGGAGATTATTCCCCTAAGGCGCGTTTGCCTCCGCTCCCGTTCATGGAGAAACCGCACACGCACGTGTTCCGGTCGGAAATTGAAAGTAGACCGAGGGCTTGTCGAAACGCTACGAAACTCCTTGGACACTCTCAATGTGTTATTTGGGAAGTGCATGCAAAAATCCATCGGGAGATTATTCCCCTAAGGCGCGTTTGCCTCCGCTCCCGTCGGAAAAACCGCACGGGGGCCCGTTCGGGCCGGAAATTCAAAATTGTCGAAACGCTACGAAACTTTGCAGATCCCTTCTATGTGTTATTTGGGACTTCCATGCAAAAATTCATCGGGAGATTATTCCCCTAAGGCGCGTTTGCCTCCGCTCCCGTTCATGGAGAAACCGCACACGCACGCGTTCCGGTCGGAAATTGAAAGTAGACCGAGGGCTTGTCGAAACGCTACGAAACTCCTTGGACACTCTCAATGTGTTATTTGGGAAGTGCATGCAAAAATCCATCGGGAGATTATTCCCCTAAGGCGCGTTTGCCTCCGCTCCCGTCGGAAAAACCGCACGGGGGCCCGTTCGGGCCGGAAATTCAAAATTGTCGAAACGCTACGAAACTTTGCAGATCCCTTCTATGTGTTATTTGGGACTTCCATGCAAAAATTCATCGGGAGATTATTCCCCTAAGGCGCGTTTGCCTCCGCTCCCGTTCATGGAGAAACCGCACACGCACGCGTTCCGGTCGGAAATTGAAAGTAGACCGAGGGCTTGTCGAAACGCTACGAAACTCCTTGGACACTCTCAATGTGTTATTTGGGAAGTGCATGCAAAAATCCATCGGGAGATTATTCCCCTAAGGCGCGTTTGCCTCCGCTCCCGTCGGAAAAACCGCACGGGGGCCCGTTCGGGCCGGAAATTCAAAATTGTCGAAACGCTACGAAACTTTGCAGATCCCTTCTATGTGTTATTTGGGACTTCCATGCAAAAATTCATCGGGAGATTATTCCCCTAAGGCGCGTTTGCCTCCGCTCCCGTTCATGGAGAAACCGCACACGCACGCGTTCCGGTCGGAAATTGAAAGTAGACCGAGGGCTTGTCGAAACGCTACGAAACTCCTTGGACACTCTCAATGTGTTATTTGGGAAGTGCATGCAAAAATCCATCGGGAGATTATTCCCCTAAGGCGCGTTTGCCTCCGCTCCCGTCGGAAAAACCGCACGGGGGCCCGACACGCGAAAAGCCGAAATATATCGAGGGATCGCCCGAATGGCATGAAACTTGGCATGCCATCTCAATTTGGTGGCAGATTAATGCATGAAAAATTCCAGACCGGAACTCATTCCGTAGCCCGACGTTTGTTTGCTTCCGCCCCTTGAAAAAAACTCAATTACACGCGTTTCGGACGAAAATTCAAAATAAATCGAGACGTTATCGAAACGCTACGAAACTTTGCAGATCCCTTCTATGTGTTATTTGAGATGTCCATGCAAAAAATCATCGGGAAATTCCATTCCTAAGGCGCGTTTGCCTCCGCTCCCGTTCTTGAAAATCCGGCGCTTAGAAAATTCATAATTAATTCATCCGAAGTCGAAAAATTCTAATTTTTGGTGGGAGGGGTTCTTATATTGTGTTTAAAGAGCATGCAAAAAATCAAGAAAAAATTCGAAGTCTAAGTCATCAAACTAGAAATTTATGTCTACAGGGAAAAAGGGACCAATTTGGTGGCAAAGTGAGGATTTCAGTTCAAACATATATAGGGGGAGGCCCTTGCCTGGTCCGCCTGGGGCCTTGCCACGCCCAGGCCAGGCCACGCCCAGGCCAGGCCACATGCTGCCTAGACGGAACATGCCCATGGGTGTTCCAAACGATTCCAATGGCAAATCCATCAACCCCCCGCACAAAATCCAATCCAAATATCGAATTTTCATCATCGAATCGAGCGTTCTTGATAAAAAAAATTCAAAATTTGGCTGGATTTTGCGTGCCCGTGCCGGCCACACGGAAGGTCCGTGGCATGCCACGGATGGTCCCGTCGACGGAATCGAAGTTGCGATCGAAGTTTTGCCGCACAACCCAATAAAATATTGGCATTCCAACCATCGAATCGTTCTTTGGGCGAAGAAAAAAATTTGCTAAAATTTTGCGGTGCCCGTGCCCGGCCGAGTGGCTCGTCCGGACCTGGTCACGGACGTTCGGGCGGCGGGGCATGGGAGTTGCGA
>CATIWC010000036.1:37500-40000 GCA_948472305.1 Vicia faba
TTCTATGTGTTATTTGGGACTTCCATGCAAAAATTCATCGGGAGATTATTCCCCTAAGGCGCGTTTGCCTCCGCTCCCGTTCATGGAGAAACCGCACACGCACGCGTTCCGGTCGGAAATTGAAAGTAGACCGAGGGCTTGTCGAAACGCTACGAAACTCCTTGGACACTCTCAATGTGTTATTTGGGAAGTGCATGCAAAAATCCATCGGGAGATTATTCCCCTAAGGCGCGTTTGCCTCCGCTCCCGTCGGAAAAACCGCACGGGGGCCCGTTCGGGCCGGAAATTCAAAATTGTCGAAACGCTACGAAACTTTGCAGATCCCTTCTATGTGTTATTTGGGACTTCCATGCAAAAATTCATCGGGAGATTATTCCCCTAAGGCGCGTTTGCCTCCGCTCCCGTTCATGGAGAAACCGCACACGCACGCGTTCCGGTCGGAAATTGAAAGTAGACCGAGGGCTTGTCGAAACGCTACGAAACTCCTTGGACACTCTCAATGTGTTATTTGGGAAGTGCATGCAAAAATCCATCGGGAGATTATTCCCCTAAGGCGCGTTTGCCTCCGCTCCCGTCGGAAAAACCGCACGGGGGCCCGTTCGGGCCGGAAATTCAAAATTGTCGAAACGCTACGAAACTTTGCAGATCCCTTCTATGTGTTATTTGGGACTTCCATGCAAAAATTCATCGGGAGATTATTCCCCTAAGGCGCGTTTGCCTCCGCTCCCGTTCATGGAGAAACCGCACACGCACGCGTTCCGGTCGGAAATTGAAAGTAGACCGAGGGCTTGTCGAAACGCTACGAAACTCCTTGGACACTCTCAATGTGTTATTTGGGAAGTGCATGCAAAAATCCATCGGGAGATTATTCCCCTAAGGCGCGTTTGCCTCCGCTCCCGTCGGAAAAACCGCACGGGGGCCCGTTCGGGCCGGAAATTCAAAATTGTCGAACGCTACGAAACTTTGCAGATCCCTTCTATGTGTTATTTGGGACTTCCATGCAAAAATTCATCGGGAGATTATTCCCCTAAGGCGCGTTTGCCTCCGCTCCCGTTCATGGAGAAACCGCACACGCACGCGTTCCGGTCGGAAATTGAAAGTAGACCGAGGGCTTGTCGAAACGCTACGAAACTCCTTGGACACTCTCAATGTGTTATTTGGGAAGTGCATGCAAAAATCCATCGGGAGATTATTCCCCTAAGGCGCGTTTGCCTCCGCTCCCGTCGGAAAAACCGCACGGGGGCCCGTTCGGGCCGGAAATTCAAAATTGTCGAAACGCTACGAAACTTTGCAGATCCCTTCTATGTGTTATTTGGGACTTCCATGCAAAAATTCATCGGGAGATTATTCCCCTAAGGCGCGTTTGCCTCCGCTCCCGTTCATGGAGAAACCGCACACGCACGCGTTCCGGTCGGAAATTGAAAGTAGACCGAGGGCTTGTCGAAACGCTACGAAACTCCTTGGACACTCTCAATGTGTTATTTGGGAAGTGCATGCAAAAATCCATCGGGAGATTATTCCCCTAAGGCGCGTTTGCCTCCGCTCCCGTCGGAAAAACCGCACGGGGGCCCGACACGCGAAAAGCCGAAATATATCGAGGGATCGCCCGAATGGCATGAAACTTGGCATGCCATCTCAATTTGGTGGCAGATTAATGCATGAAAAATTCCAGACCGGAACTCATTCCGTAGCCCGACGTTTGTTTGCTTCCGCCCCTTGAAAAAAACTCAATTACACGCGTTTCGGACGAAAATTCAAAATAAATCGAGACGTTATCGAAACGCTACGAAACTTTGCAGATCCCTTCTATGTGTTATTTGAGATGTCCATGCAAAAAATCATCGGGAAATTCCATTCCTAAGGCGCGTTTGCCTCCGCTCCCGTTCTTGAAAATCCGGCGCTTAGAAAATTCATAATTAATTCATCCGAAGTCGAAAAATTCTAATTTTTGGTGGGAGGGGTTCTTATATTGTGTTTAAAGAGCATGCAAAAAATCAAGAAAAAATTCGAAGTCTAAGTCATCAAACTAGAAATTTATGTCTACAGGGAAAAAGGGACCAATTTGGTGGCAAAGTGAGGATTTCAGTTCAAACATATATAGGGGGAGGCCCTTGCCTGGTCCGCCTGGGGCCTTGCCACGCCCAGGCCAGGCCACGCCCAGGCCAGGCCACATGCTGCCTAGACGGAACATGCCCATGGGTGTTCCAAACGATTCCAATGGCAAATCCATCAACCCCCCGCACAAAATCCAATCCAAATATCGAATTTTCATCATCGAATCGAGCGTTCTTGATAAAAAAAATTCAAAATTTGGCTGGATTTTGCGTGCCCGTGCCGGCCACACGGAAGGTCCGTGGCATGCCACGGATGGTCCCGTCGACGGAATCGAAGTTGCGATCGAAGTTTTGCCGCACAACCCAATAAAATATTGGCATTCCAACCATCGAATCGTTCTTTGGGCGAAGAAAAAAATTTGCTAAAATTTTGCGGTGCCCGTGCC
>CATIWC010000036.1:60000-62370 GCA_948472305.1 Vicia faba
TGCCTCCGCTCCCGTTCATGGAGAAACCGCACACGCACGCGTTCCGGTCGGAAATTGAAAGTAGACCGAGGGCTTGTCGAAACGCTACGAAACTCCTTGGACACTCTCAATGTGTTATTTGGGAAGTGCATGCAAAAATCCATCGGGAGATTATTCCCCTAAGGCGCGTTTGCCTCCGCTCCCGTCGGAAAAACCGCACGGGGGCCCGTTCGGGCCGGAAATTCAAAATTGTCGAAACGCTACGAAACTTTGCAGATCCCTTCTATGTGTTATTTGGGACTTCCATGCAAAAATTCATCGGGAGATTATTCCCCTAAGGCGCGTTTGCCTCCGCTCCCGTTCATGGAGAAACCGCACACGCACGCGTTCCGGTCGGAAATTGAAAGTAGACCGAGGGCTTGTCGAAACGCTACGAAACTCCTTGGACACTCTCAATGTGTTATTTGGGAAGTGCATGCAAAAATCCATCGGGAGATTATTCCCCTAAGGCGCGTTTGCCTCCGCTCCCGTCGGAAAAACCGCACGGGGGCCCGTTCGGGCCGGAAATTCAAAATTGTCGAAACGCTACGAAACTTTGCAGATCCCTTCTATGTGTTATTTGGGACTTCCATGCAAAAATTCATCGGGAGATTATTCCCCTAAGGCGCGTTTGCCTCCGCTCCCGTTCATGGAGAAACCGCACACGCACGCGTTCCGGTCGGAAATTGAAAGTAGACCGAGGGCTTGTCGAAACGCTACGAAACTCCTTGGACACTCTCAATGTGTTATTTGGGAAGTGCATGCAAAAATCCATCGGGAGATTATTCCCCTAAGGCGCGTTTGCCTCCGCTCCCGTCGGAAAAACCGCACGGGGGCCCGTTCGGGCCGGAAATTCAAAATTGTCGAAACGCTACGAAACTTTGCAGATCCCTTCTATGTGTTATTTGGGACTTCCATGCAAAAATTCATCGGGAGATTATTCCCCTAAGGCGCGTTTGCCTCCGCTCCCGTTCATGGAGAAACCGCACACGCACGCGTTCCGGTCGGAAATTGAAAGTAGACCGAGGGCTTGTCGAAACGCTACGAAACTCCTTGGACACTCTCAATGTGTTATTTGGGAAGTGCATGCAAAAATCCATCGGGAGATTATTCCCCTAAGGCGCGTTTGCCTCCGCTCCCGTCGGAAAAACCGCACGGGGGCCCGTTCGGGCCGGAAATTCAAAATTGTCGAAACGCTACGAAACTTTGCAGATCCCTTCTATGTGTTATTTGGGACTTCCATGCAAAAATTCATCGGGAGATTATTCCCCTAAGGCGCGTTTGCCTCCGCTCCCGTTCATGGAGAAACCGCACACGCACGCGTTCCGGTCGGAAATTGAAAGTAGACCGAGGGCTTGTCGAAACGCTACGAAACTCCTTGGACACTCTCAATGTGTTATTTGGGAAGTGCATGCAAAAATCCATCGGGAGATTATTCCCCTAAGGCGCGTTTGCCTCCGCTCCCGTCGGAAAAACCGCACGGGGGCCCGTTCGGGCCGGAAATTCAAAATTGTCGAACGCTACGAAACTTTGCAGATCCCTTCTATGTGTTATTTGGGACTTCCATGCAAAAATTCATCGGGAGATTATTCCCCTAAGGCGCGTTTGCCTCCGCTCCCGTTCATGGAGAAACCGCACACGCACGCGTTCCGGTCGGAAATTGAAAGTAGACCGAGGGCTTGTCGAAACGCTACGAAACTCCTTGGACACTCTCAATGTGTTATTTGGGAAGTGCATGCAAAAATCCATCGGGAGATTATTCCCCTAAGGCGCGTTTGCCTCCGCTCCCGTCGGAAAAACCGCACGGGGGCCCGTTCGGGCCGGAAATTCAAAATTGTCGAAACGCTACGAAACTTTGCAGATCCCTTCTATGTGTTATTTGGGACTTCCATGCAAAAATTCATCGGGAGATTATTCCCCTAAGGCGCGTTTGCCTCCGCTCCCGTTCATGGAGAAACCGCACACGCACGCGTTCCGGTCGGAAATTGAAAGTAGACCGAGGGCTTGTCGAAACGCTACGAAACTCCTTGGACACTCTCAATGTGTTATTTGGGAAGTGCATGCAAAAATCCATCGGGAGATTATTCCCCTAAGGCGCGTTTGCCTCCGCTCCCGTCGGAAAAACCGCACGGGGGCCCGACACGCGAAAAGCCGAATATATCGAGGGATCGCCCGAATGGCATGAAACTTGGCATGCCATCTCAATTTGGTGGCAGATTAATGCATGAAAAATTCCAGACCGGAACTCATTCCGTAGCCCGACGTTTGTTTGCTTCCGCCCCTTGAAAAAAACTCAATTACACGCGTTTCGGACGAAAATTCAAAATAAATCGAGACGTTATCGAAACGCTA
>CATIWC010000037.1:15000-20000 GCA_948472305.1 Vicia faba
GCACACGCACGCGTTCCGGTCGGAAATTGAAAGTAGACCGAGGGCTTGTCGAAACGCTACGAAACTCCTTGGACACTCTCAATGTGTTATTTGGGAAGTGCATGCAAAAATCCATCGGGAGATTATTCCCCTAAGGCGCGTTTGCCTCCGCTCCCGTCGGAAAAACCGCACGGGGGCCCGTTCGGGCCGGAAATTCAAAATTGTCGAAACGCTACGAAACTTTGCAGATCCCTTCTATGTGTTATTTGGGACTTCCATGCAAAAATTCATCGGGAGATTATTCCCCTAAGGCGCGTTTGCCTCCGCTCCCGTTCATGGAGAAACCGCACACGCACGCGTTCCGGTCGGAAATTGAAAGTAGACCGAGGGCTTGTCGAAACGCTACGAAACTCCTTGGACACTCTCAATGTGTTATTTGGGAAGTGCATGCAAAAATCCATCGGGAGATTATTCCCCTAAGGCGCGTTTGCCTCCGCTCCCGTCGGAAAAACCGCACGGGGGCCCGTTCGGGCCGGAAATTCAAAATTGTCGAAACGCTACGAAACTTTGCAGATCCCTTCTATGTGTTATTTGGGACTTCCATGCAAAAATTCATCGGGAGATTATTCCCCTAAGGCGCGTTTGCCTCCGCTCCCGTTCATGGAGAAACCGCACACGCACGCGTTCCGGTCGGAAATTGAAAGTAGACCGAGGGCTTGTCGAAACGCTACGAAACTCCTTGGACACTCTCAATGTGTTATTTGGGAAGTGCATGCAAAAATCCATCGGGAGATTATTCCCCTAAGGCGCGTTTGCCTCCGCTCCCGTCGGAAAAACCGCACGGGGGCCCGTTCGGGCCGGAAATTCAAAATTGTCGAAACGCTACGAAACTTTGCAGATCCCTTCTATGTGTTATTTGGGACTTCCATGCAAAAATTCATCGGGAGATTATTCCCCTAAGGCGCGTTTGCCTCCGCTCCCGTTCATGGAGAAACCGCACACGCACGCGTTCCGGTCGGAAATTGAAAGTAGACCGAGGGCTTGTCGAAACGCTACGAAACTCCTTGGACACTCTCAATGTGTTATTTGGGAAGTGCATGCAAAAATCCATCGGGAGATTATTCCCCTAAGGCGCGTTTGCCTCCGCTCCCGTCGGAAAAACCGCACGGGGGCCCGTTCGGGCCGGAAATTCAAAATTGTCGAAACGCTACGAAACTTTGCAGATCCCTTCTATGTGTTATTTGGGACTTCCATGCAAAAATTCATCGGGAGATTATTCCCCTAAGGCGCGTTTGCCTCCGCTCCCGTTCATGGAGAAACCGCACACGCACGCGTTCCGGTCGGAAATTGAAAGTAGACCGAGGGCTTGTCGAAACGCTACGAAACTCCTTGGACACTCTCAATGTGTTATTTGGGAAGTGCATGCAAAAATCCATCGGGAGATTATTCCCCTAAGGCGCGTTTGCCTCCGCTCCCGTCGGAAAAACCGCACGGGGGCCCGTTCGGGCCGGAAATTCAAAATTGTCGAAACGCTACGAAACTTTGCAGATCCCTTCTATGTGTTATTTGGGACTTCCATGCAAAAATTCATCGGGAGATTATTCCCCTAAGGCGCGTTTGCCTCCGCTCCCGTTCATGGAGAAACCGCACACGCACGCGTTCCGGTCGGAAATTGAAAGTAGACCGAGGGCTTGTCGAAACGCTACGAAACTCCTTGGACACTCTCAATGTGTTATTTGGGAAGTGCATGCAAAAATCCATCGGGAGATTATTCCCCTAAGGCGCGTTTGCCTCCGCTCCCGTCGGAAAAACCGCACGGGGGCCCGTTCGGGCCGGAAATTCAAAATTGTCGAAACGCTACGAAACTTTGCAGATCCCTTCTATGTGTTATTTGGGACTTCCATGCAAAAATTCATCGGGAGATTATTCCCCTAAGGCGCGTTTGCCTCCGCTCCCGTTCATGGAGAAACCGCACACGCACGCGTTCCGGTCGGAAATTGAAAGTAGACCGAGGGCTTGTCGAAACGCTACGAAACTCCTTGGACACTCTCAATGTGTTATTTGGGAAGTGCATGCAAAAATCCATCGGGAGATTATTCCCCTAAGGCGCGTTTGCCTCCGCTCCCGTCGGAAAAACCGCACGGGGGCCCGTTCGGGCCGGAAATTCAAAATTGTCGAAACGCTACGAAACTTTGCAGATCCCTTCTATGTGTTATTTGGGACTTCCATGCAAAAATTCATCGGGAGATTATTCCCCTAAGGCGCGTTTGCCTCCGCTCCCGTTCATGGAGAAACCGCACACGCACGCGTTCCGGTCGGAAATTGAAAGTAGACCGAGGGCTTGTCGAAACGCTACGAAACTCCTTGGACACTCTCAATGTGTTATTTGGGAAGTGCATGCAAAAATCCATCGGGAGATTATTCCCCTAAGGCGCGTTTGCCTCCGCTCCCGTCGGAAAAACCGCACGGGGGCCCGTTCGGGCCGGAAATTCAAAATTGTCGAAACGCTACGAAACTTTGCAGATCCCTTCTATGTGTTATTTGGGACTTCCATGCAAAAATTCATCGGGAGATTATTCCCCTAAGGCGCGTTTGCCTCCGCTCCCGTTCATGGAGAAACCGCACACGCACGCGTTCCGGTCGGAAATTGAAAGTAGACCGAGGGCTTGTCGAAACGCTACGAAACTCCTTGGACACTCTCAATGTGTTATTTGGGAAGTGCATGCAAAAATCCATCGGGAGATTATTCCCCTAAGGCGCGTTTGCCTCCGTTCCCGTCGGAAAAACCGCACGGGGGCCCGTTCGGGCCGGAAATTCAAAATTGTCGAAACGCTACGAAACTTTGCAGATCCCTTCTATGTGTTATTTGGGACTTCCATGCAAAAATTCATCGGGAGATTATTCCCCTAAGGCGCGTTTGCCTCCGCTCCCGTTCATGGAGAAACCGCACACGCACGCGTTCCGGTCGGAAATTGAAAGTAGACCGAGGGCTTGTCGAAACGCTACGAAACTCCTTGGACACTCTCAATGTGTTATTTGGGAAGTGCATGCAAAAATCCATCGGGAGATTATTCCCCTAAGGCGCGTTTGCCTCCGCTCCCGTCGGAAAAACCGCACGGGGGCCCGTTCGGGCCGGAAATTCAAAATTGTCGAAACGCTACGAAACTTTGCAGATCCCTTCTATGTGTTATTTGGGACTTCCATGCAAAAATTCATCGGGAGATTATTCCCCTAAGGCGCGTTTGCCTCCGCTCCCGTTCATGGAGAAACCGCACACGCACGCGTTCCGGTCGGAAATTGAAAGTAGACCGAGGGCTTGTCGAAACGCTACGAAACTCCTTGGACACTCTCAATGTGTTATTTGGGAAGTGCATGCAAAAATCCATCGGGAGATTATTCCCCTAAGGCGCGTTTGCCTCCGCTCCCGTCGGAAAAACCGCACGGGGGCCCGTTCGGGCCGGAAATTCAAAATTGTCGAAACGCTACGAAACTTTGCAGATCCCTTCTATGTGTTATTTGGGACTTCCATGCAAAAATTCATCGGGAGATTATTCCCCTAAGGCGCGTTTGCCTCCGCTCCCGTTCATGGAGAAACCGCACACGCACGCGTTCCGGTCGGAAATTGAAAGTAGACCGAGGGCTTGTCGAAACGCTACGAAACTCCTTGGACACTCTCAATGTGTTATTTGGGAAGTGCATGCAAAAATCCATCGGGAGATTATTCCCCTAAGGCGCGTTTGCCTCCGCTCCCGTCGGAAAAACCGCACGGGGGCCCGTTCGGGCCGGAAATTCAAAATTGTCGAAACGCTACGAAACTTTGCAGATCCCTTCTATGTGTTATTTGGGACTTCCATGCAAAAATTCATCGGGAGATTATTCCCCTAAGGCGCGTTTGCCTCCGCTCCCGTTCATGGAGAAACCGCACACGCACGCGTTCCGGTCGGAAATTGAAAGTAGACCGAGGGCTTGTCGAAACGCTACGAAACTCCTTGGACACTCTCAATGTGTTATTTGGGAAGTGCATGCAAAAATCCATCGGGAGATTATTCCCCTAAGGCGCGTTTGCCTCCGCTCCCGTCGGAAAAACCGCACGGGGGCCCGTTCGGGCCGGAAATTCAAAATTGTCGAAACGCTACGAAACTTTGCAGATCCCTTCTATGTGTTATTTGGGACTTCCATGCAAAAATTCATCGGGAGATTATTCCCCTAAGGCGCGTTTGCCTCCGCTCCCGTTCATGGAGAAACCGCACACGCACGCGTTCCGGTCGGAAATTGAAAGTAGACCGAGGGCTTGTCGAAACGCTACGAAACTCCTTGGACACTCTCAATGTGTTATTTGGGAAGTGCATGCAAAAATCCATCGGGAGATTATTCCCCTAAGGCGCGTTTGCCTCCGCTCCCGTCGGAAAAACCGCACGGGGGCCCGACACGCGAAAAGCCGAAATATATCGAGGGATCGCCCGAATGGCATGAAACTTGGCATGCCATCTCAATTTGGTGGCAGATTAATGCATGAAAAATTCCAGACCGGAACTCATTCCGTAGCCCGACGTTTGTTTGCTTCCGCCCCTTGAAAAAAACTCAATTACACGCGTTTCGGACGAAAATTCAAAATAAATCGAGACGTTATCGAAACGCTACGAAACTTTGCAGATCCCTTCTATGTGTTATTTGAGATGTCCATGCAAAAAATCATCGGGAAATTCCATTCCTAAGGCGCGTTTGCCTCCGCTCCCGTTCTTGAAAATCCGGCGCTTAGAAAATTCATAATTAATTCATCCGAAGTCGAAAAATTCTAATTTTTGGTGGGAGGGGTTCTTATATTGTGTTTAAAGAGCATGCAAAAAATCAAGAAAAAATTCGAAGTCTAAGTCATCAAACTAGAAATTTATGTCTACAGGGAAAAAGGGACCAATTTGGTGGCAAAGTGAGGATTTCAGTTCAAACATATATAGGGGGAGGCCCTTGCCTGGTCCGCCTGGGGCCTTGCCACGCCCAGGCCAGGCCACGCCCAGGCCAGG
>CATIWC010000037.1:30000-34095 GCA_948472305.1 Vicia faba
AAAAACCGCACGGGGGCCCGTTCGGGCCGGAAATTCAAAATTGTCGAAACGCTACGAAACTTTGCAGATCCCTTCTATGTGTTATTTGGGACTTCCATGCAAAAATTCATCGGGAGATTATTCCCCTAAGGCGCGTTTGCCTCCGCTCCCGTTCATGGAGAAACCGCACACGCACGCGTTCCGGTCGGAAATTGAAAGTAGACCGAGGGCTTGTCGAAACGCTACGAAACTCCTTGGACACTCTCAATGTGTTATTTGGGAAGTGCATGCAAAAATCCATCGGGAGATTATTCCCCTAAGGCGCGTTTGCCTCCGCTCCCGTCGGAAAAACCGCACGGGGGCCCGTTCGGGCCGGAAATTCAAAATTGTCGAAACGCTACGAAACTTTGCAGATCCCTTCTATGTGTTATTTGGGACTTCCATGCAAAAATTCATCGGGAGATTATTCCCCTAAGGCGCGTTTGCCTCCGCTCCCGTTCATGGAGAAACCGCACACGCACGCGTTCCGGTCGGAAATTGAAAGTAGACCGAGGGCTTGTCGAAACGCTACGAAACTCCTTGGACACTCTCAATGTGTTATTTGGGAAGTGCATGCAAAAATCCATCGGGAGATTATTCCCCTAAGGCGCGTTTGCCTCCGCTCCCGTCGGAAAAACCGCACGGGGGCCCGTTCGGGCCGGAAATTCAAAATTGTCGAAACGCTACGAAACTTTGCAGATCCCTTCTATGTGTTATTTGGGACTTCCATGCAAAAATTCATCGGGAGATTATTCCCCTAAGGCGCGTTTGCCTCCGCTCCCGTTCATGGAGAAACCGCACACGCACGCGTTCCGGTCGGAAATTGAAAGTAGACCGAGGGCTTGTCGAAACGCTACGAAACTCCTTGGACACTCTCAATGTGTTATTTGGGAAGTGCATGCAAAAATCCATCGGGAGATTATTCCCCTAAGGCGCGTTTGCCTCCGCTCCCGTCGGAAAAACCGCACGGGGGCCCGTTCGGGCCGGAAATTCAAAATTGTCGAAACGCTACGAAACTTTGCAGATCCCTTCTATGTGTTATTTGGGACTTCCATGCAAAAATTCATCGGGAGATTATTCCCCTAAGGCGCGTTTGCCTCCGCTCCCGTTCATGGAGAAACCGCACACGCACGCGTTCCGGTCGGAAATTGAAAGTAGACCGAGGGCTTGTCGAAACGCTACGAAACTCCTTGGACACTCTCAATGTGTTATTTGGGAAGTGCATGCAAAAATCCATCGGGAGATTATTCCCCTAAGGCGCGTTTGCCTCCGCTCCCGTCGGAAAAACCGCACGGGGGCCCGTTCGGGCCGGAAATTCAAAATTGTCGAAACGCTACGAAACTTTGCAGATCCCTTCTATGTGTTATTTGGGACTTCCATGCAAAAATTCATCGGGAGATTATTCCCCTAAGGCGCGTTTGCCTCCGCTCCCGTTCATGGAGAAACCGCACACGCACGCGTTCCGGTCGGAAATTGAAAGTAGACCGAGGGCTTGTCGAAACGCTACGAAACTCCTTGGACACTCTCAATGTGTTATTTGGGAAGTGCATGCAAAAATCCATCGGGAGATTATTCCCCTAAGGCGCGTTTGCCTCCGCTCCCGTCGGAAAAACCGCACGGGGGCCCGTTCGGGCCGGAAATTCAAAATTGTCGAAACGCTACGAAAC
The DNA here is from genome assembly GCA_948472305.1 of Vicia faba. Taxonomy (NCBI): domain Eukaryota; kingdom Viridiplantae; phylum Streptophyta; class Magnoliopsida; order Fabales; family Fabaceae; genus Vicia; species Vicia faba. Next base: position 31,686 of record CATIWC010000037.1, read on the forward strand.
TTTGCAGATCCCTTCTATGTGTTATTTGGGACTTCCATGCAAAAATTCATCGGGAGATTATTCCCCTAAGGCGCGTTTGCCTCCGCTCCCGTTCATGGAGAAACCGCACACGCACGCGTTCCGGTCGGAAATTGAAAGTAGACCGAGGGCTTGTCGAAACGCTACGAAACTCCTTGGACACTCTCAATGTGTTATTTGGGAAGTGCATGCAAAAATCCATCGGGAGATTATTCCCCTAAGGCGCGTTTGCCTCCGCTCCCGTCGGAAAAACCGCACGGGGGCCCGTTCGGGCCGGAAATTCAAAATTGTCGAAACGCTACGAAACTTTGCAGATCCCTTCTATGTGTTATTTGGGACTTCCATGCAAAAATTCATCGGGAGATTATTCCCCTAAGGCGCGTTTGCCTCCGCTCCCGTTCATGGAGAAACCGCACACGCACGCGTTCCGGTCGGAAATTGAAAGTAGACCGAGGGCTTGTCGAAACGCTACGAAACTCCTTGGACACTCTCAATGTGTTATTTGGGAAGTGCATGCAAAAATCCATCGGGAGATTATTCCCCTAAGGCGCGTTTGCCTCCGCTCCCGTCGGAAAAACCGCACGGGGGCCCGTTCGGGCCGGAAATTCAAAATTGTCGAAACGCTACGAAACTTTGCAGATCCCTTCTATGTGTTATTTGGGACTTCCATGCAAAAATTCATCGGGAGATTATTCCCCTAAGGCGCGTTTGCCTCCGCTCCCGTTCATGGAGAAACCGCACACGCACGCGTTCCGGTCGGAAATTGAAAGTAGACCGAGGGCTTGTCGAAACGCTACGAAACTCCTTGGACACTCTCAATGTGTTATTTGGGAAGTGCATGCAAAAATCCATCGGGAGATTATTCCCCTAAGGCGCGTTTGCCTCCGCTCCCGTCGGAAAAAACCGCACGGGGGCCCGTTCGGGCCGGAAATTCAAAATTGTCGAAACGCTACGAAACTTTGCAGATCCCTTCTATGTGTTATTTGGGACTTCCATGCAAAAATTCATCGGGAGATTATTCCCCTAAGGCGCGTTTGCCTCCGCTCCCGTTCATGGAGAAACCGCACACGCACGCGTTCCGGTCGGAAATTGAAAGTAGACCGAGGGCTTGTCGAAACGCTACGAAACTCCTTGGACACTCTCAATGTGTTATTTGGGAAGTGCATGCAAAAATCCATCGGGAGATTATTCCCCTAAGGCGCGTTTGCCTCCGCTCCCGTCGGAAAAACCGCACGGGGGCCCGTTCGGGCCGGAAATTCAAAATTGTCGAAACGCTACGAAACTTTGCAGATCCCTTCTATGTGTTATTTGGGACTTCCATGCAAAAATTCATCGGGAGATTATTCCCCTAAGGCGCGTTTGCCTCCGCTCCCGTTCATGGAGAAACCGCACACGCACGCGTTCCGGTCGGAAATTGAAAGTAGACCGAGGGCTTGTCGAAACGCTACGAAACTCCTTGGACACTCTCAATGTGTTATTTGGGAAGTGCATGCAAAAATCCATCGGGAGATTATTCCCCTAAGGCGCGTTTGCCTCCGCTCCCGTCGGAAAAACCAGCACGGGGGCCCGACACGCGAAAAGCCGAAATATATCGAGGGATCGCCCGAATGGCATGAAACTTGGCATGCCATCTCAATTTGGTGGCAGATTAATGCATGAAAAATTCCAGACCGGAACTCATTCCGTAGCCCGACGTTTGTTTGCTTCCGCCCCTTGAAAAAAACTCAATTACACGCGTTTCGGACGAAAATTCAAAATAAATCGAGACGTTATCGAAACGCTACGAAACTTTGCAGATCCCTTCTATGTGTTATTTGAGATGTCCATGCAAAAAATCATCGGGAAATTCCATTCCTAAGGCGCGTTTGCCTCCGCTCCCGTTCTTGAAAATCCGGCGCTTAGAAAATTCATAATTAATTCATCCGAAGTCGAAAAATTCTAATTTTTGGTGGGAGGGGTTCTTATATTGTGTTTAAAGAGCATGCAAAAAATCAAGAAAAAATTCGAAGTCTAAGTCATCAAACTAGAAATTTATGTCTACAGGGAAAAAGGGACCAATTTGGTGGCAAAGTGAGGATTTCAGTTCAAACATATATAGGGGGAGGCCCTTGCCTGGTCCGCCTGGGGCCTTGCCACGCCCAGGCCAGGCCACGCCCAGGCCAGGCCACATGCTGCCTAGACGGAACATGCCCATGGGTGTTCCAAACGATTCCAATGGCAAATCCATCAACCCCCCGCACAAAATCCAATCCAAATATCGAATTTTCATCATCGAATCGAGCGTTCTTGATAAAAAAAATTCAAAATTTGGCTGGATTTTGCGTGCCCGTGCCGGCCACACGGAAGGTCCGTGGCATGCCACGGATGGTCCCGTCGACGGAATCGAAGTTGC
>CATIWC010000038.1:0-48222 GCA_948472305.1 Vicia faba
AATTGCCAAAAAAAACCTCCAATTGGGGACAGAACCCCCCATGGTTTGCCTTTCATTCTTTTTTTTCATATTTTTTCTATTTTATTTATTTTAATTAGTTTTGATATAACTCTTTCAATTAATTTATTTTCATCAAATATAAAATAACAAAAAAATCAGAAAAGACAAAATTCAAAATATATTTTATTTAACTAATATTTTTAAATAAATCTCATTAATTTAATTTAGCTTTTTTTAAATTTAGGTTTAATTCAAATATTTTTCTTAATAAATTAAAAAAGTGTAGAATTAGGGTTTTAAGTATTTTTTATTCTTTTTCTTTTCTTTCACCATAATTAATTATTAAATATTATTTTTGTAAATAAATTACCATGTAATTAATTAGGTTTAATTTTAGGTTCAATTTTAATGTTCTTTCTTAATAAATAAAAGTTGTAGAATTAGGGTTAATTTAATTTTAATTTCATCTAATCTTCTTATTAAAAAACCATAAATACAAAAAACTTCCAAAAAATAATTTCTTTTCCTTTTAATTTAATTAATTTGTTAATATAATTTAATTTAATTAAAAAGGGTCCAACGCCCTCGCTTTCAATTTTAATTCCAATTCGCGCATTTATTTCTTTTCTTTTAAATATTAATGTAATTCTCCCAAAGCCGTGTAAATATTTATCTTTCGCACTTTACTTTATTTCTTTATTTTTGTCAATCGGGTCCTGGATTTTAATTTGGCGATGTGGACCCGCGCCTTTGTAATAGTTTAGGAACTCTACATTTCTTGCAACTTTTTAACTGTTAATAATGGCATGCAAGAAAGAATGACTAAAATAAAAACAAAAGTATAGATCACCCATAACATGAACAAGACAAAATATCTGAAAACAACACACCAATTCACACACCACCCCTAGGGTACGCCTCACTGTTGCCTTGCCTCGAAAGGTGATCGTCGAGTAGAGGATGTCTTAGTAAGTCCTCATGATCCGGGAACCTGGCATGAGGGTAGCTTCTAAGGTGTCTTCCTATTGCTCTGGTGATCACCATGTCCCGAACTTCGAATTGACCCGAACACCTCCAACAGTGATGCTACCTACCTCTCAATGGTGGGATGGCACTACTTTAAGGACATTTACAGAGACGAATTCCTTAGGGTAGGTAGACGACTCTAGATACTTGCTCTAACTTCAAAACAAATCAAAAAATACTTTTCACACCAACACCTTTTCAAAAAGCTTTCGAAAGCAACTTTTCAAACACTCTTGAGGACCGATACAAGAGTCGAACTGAAATTTTCAAAGAAACTTTTTAAAACCCACATTGAAAAGCAAACAAACCATTTTGAAAACACAATGAGCAAGTATCTAAGAGCCCATGGATAACCATGGATAGAAAGGGTGCTAACACCTTCCCTTTCTATAATCTACCTCCCGAACCGAGAGCAATCTCTATAAGGAATTTTTCTGTGCTTTTGTCCTTTCCATTTGGAGAAAATAAAATACGGTGGCGACTCTTGCTTCCGCGACATTTCGCGAACCAGCGTTAAACAGTCAGTTCCAGATCCACCGATCACAGAAGCCATAACTTTCCTATATACTAGATGAATAACCCAATACCTGTGTCTGGGTTTGATTATAATAAATTAGATACTTTGCTAGTCTCGGCCTTGGTTATGCTAGATGATTTCCGAATGATAAAAGTTTGGGGACTTACTAGATCTGACTAAAAATCCAAAACAAGTATTTGAATTTATGGATAATACCTATATGTCTTAATTAATTTTATTTATCACTATATATATATATATATATATATATATATATATATATATATATATATATATATATATATATATATATATATATATATATATATATATATATATATATATATATATATATATATATATATATATATATATATATATATATATATATATATATATATATATATATATATATATATATATATATATATATATATATATATATATATATATATATATATATATATATATATATATATATATATATATATATATATATATATATATATATATATATATATATATATCATCCTGATTCTTTTTTCTTCTTTCCTTTTCATCCAAAATGATGAATTTATCATTGAGAGAACAAAATAAACGGGTGGTTGAGGCGAGGGTGAAAAGAGGGGAGAAATATGAGATTATGATTGATCTATCCGACATCCAAACTCGGGCTATAAAGAAAATAAAGTTAAATGTGGGGAAAGGAGCCCTAAAAAGCCCGAGCATAATGACTCTTTAGTCCCCATCTCCGATAGCTCTAAGTCGAGCTCCCCTAAGAAGCTGAAGACTTTAATGGGAGACCCGATATGGAATGTTGGTTGGGAGGTTAACAATTTAATGTGAGAAGTTGACGGTAATTTGAAATCCAACCCCTCGACATAATTTAAATTTGGGTCTAATAGTTTTAACAATTTGAAGTTTTTCTACGATCATTTGAATGCCACAAAGGACGTTGAAAAGGTGAAGACCATAAGGGCTCAGAAACTGACGCAAAATCTTGGATCTTATCTGATGAGGTGTTCCATAAAAACCCGAGGTATAATCGAGGTTGGGGATTCATATGAGAAAAATTGAATCTTCCTGAATATCAAAGTGAATTAGTAGAAGGAGATCTAGAAGATTCACACTGAAGAGATATCAGAATTGAAAAAGCAGTTGTTGGGGGAGAAACAACAAAAGGAAACCTCTGAATCTAATTGTCGAGAACTAAAAGCGGTTATTTTCCTCCTTCAAAAATATTTAGGTGCAACTCAGGAATCTCATGATACATTACAAAAATCCCTCAAAGAAGCTCAAGTGGATATCCTTTCCACAGGCGATTTAGCTTTCGAACGGGATAAAAGCTCAAGCTCTTTGTCACAATCCCGATCTTAATGTATCTGAGATGAATTTCTTCAATACGGTGGTGGATGGTCTTCTTATAGACTTGGTAGAAAACAAGTCCTCTCCTGACACTGATGTCTCAAAGGACAATATTGTTGGTGAAGGATCCCCGAACATTCACGAGGAGGAGAAGAATGGAGATTAATATCTTGTTGTTTCAATTTTATGTTTTTGTTGTTAGTCATTCATGGGGATGCATTTTTTTTTATTTTTTGGATATTTGAGCCTTTATGAGGCAGCTTTAGCTTTAACGTTTTGCAATTTAACTATTTCCTATATTTTTAACTACAAATTGACCAATCCTTTAGTAGATCTTAGTGGATCCAAATGTAATTAATCCATAGGTATACTAACATATCTTGGCTAGGGGTATATTAGCATATTCTAATGGAGCTAGAGGTATATTAACATAGCTTGGACATATGTATATTAACATAGCATAACTAGTGGTATATTAACATAGCCTGGCTAGAGGTATATTAACATAGCCTAATGGAGTCAGATGTATATTAACATAGCTTGGCCAGAGGTATATGAACATAACTTGGCTAGAGGTATATTAACATAGCCCAATGGAGCCATAGGTATATTAACATAGCTTAGCAAGAGTATATTAACATAGCCTAATGGAGCCAGAGGATCCTGGTGGATCATAGCTTGATGAGACTGGAAGCATTAAGCTGGTTCTCGGAATGGACGTTTAAGGAAGCCTCTTTTATTTAGTTGTTCCCTCTTGTAAGACACATGAAACGTGATCACAGATAAAAATTAACTATGGGTGCCTCATGGAAAACCCTTTCCCTTTCAAGGGAAAAGAGTGTTACCCCAAGATTTGTATTCAACAACATAGTTACATAAATTAACTATAATAAAATCTTAGGTTGACAAAATTCCAAGCCCTAGGTATTTCATCTCTTTCCAAACTCTCTAGATTGTATTCTCTATTTCTCAACTTATGTCGTACCTGGAAAGGCCTTTCCCAATTAGGAAACAACTTCCCCTTCTTTTTTGGGTCAGTAAATTTCTTCAAAACCAAGTCTCCTTCTTGAAAACTCCTCAGTCTGGCTTTGATATCAAATCTCTGAGCCATTCTTTGTTTAGCTGCAAATTCTAGAACACGATCCAGCTCTCTTATTTCTTCTATCATATCGGCCAAACTATCCAATCCCTCCTGGTTGCATCCTTCACTAAAACTTACTTGTTGCCAAGTGGAAGTGTTAATTTCCACCAAAATCATTTCATCAGCCCCGTACAACATTTTAAAAGGGGTTTCCTTAGTGGTTGAGTAAGGTGTGATGTGATAAGACCATAAAATCTCATGTAGGTATTCATCCCACAACCCTTTTGCTTCATCTAATTTTTATTGACTCCTGAAAAGATAATCTTGTTAGTCACTTCTTCTTGTTCATTAGCTTATGGATGTTCAACTAAAATAAATTGATTTTAGATGTCGAGATGTTTATAGAACTCTATGACCGATGAGCTTGAGAATTGTATGCCTTTATATAACACAATGATATATAGAAGTCCAAAATGACAAATTATATTTCTCCAGTAAAAACGCCGCACCCTTTCTGTTGTAATCCGGGGTACAACTTCAACTTCCACCCATTTAGTAAAACATTCAACTGCTACTATAAGAAATTTTAGTTGACCCGGTGGAAAAGGAAAAGGTCATAAAATTTCCGATCCCCATTGAGAGAACAACCATGGGGAGATCACAAAATGTAACTACTCAGTGGGGTATGGATGAATGGAGCAAAATTTTGATATTTCTCACAATGATTCACAAAGCGGGCACAATCTTGCAACATGATCGACTAATAATAGCCAGCCATGAGTATTTTTTTAGATATGGTTCTTCCACCAATGTGACTCCCACATATTACTTCATGTACTTCCTTCATCACTAGTTTCATTTATCCTTCCAAAACACATCACATCATAGGGGAAGATCTACTCATTTTATACAGTTGGTTATCTTCCATAAGATAACAATACGACCTCCTTTTGATCCTCTAAGCTTTTTCTAATTCTTATGGCAGCTTATCTTAAGTCACATATTGAATGATATGTGTCATTTAACTCTTTACGTCTTAGCATCAAAACCTCCTCAATTTATGTGCTTGGTCTTTCTAGGATGTCTTGTATCATAATTTATTTAACCCGTAACCTTTTGTGCAGGCTAATCGAGCTAAGAGACAGACTTTGACATTATCTTCTCCGGGAACATGCACTATTTCAAACTCCACAAATCCTTTGAAGAATTGTAGAACCCGCAACATATATTTGGATAACAACAATTCCTTTATTTGATATTCCCCCTTGATCTGGATGGCAACCAATTGATAATCAGTTTGTACCCATGAATGAGTAACTCTGACTTCTTTAGCTAACCTCATCCCCATAATTAGGGCCTCATATTCTGATAGATTGTTACTTGCCTGGAATTTGAAGCAAAGTGATTGCTCTAACACCAACTCACTTGGAAATCTAACACTATCCTTACTCAGCTGCCCTTAAGATTAGAGGAACCGTCCACCGATAATATCCATTGGCAAGGATATTTTTTAGGAACATGCATACTTAATTATATTAGAAAATTCACCATCACTTGTGATTTGATATTGTTCCATGATGTGAACATGATATCATACTCAAATAGTTCCACGACCCATGACACCATCCTGCCCGCCAGGTCCGGCTTCTTCAAAACTTGTTTGATAGGGTAATTTGTCCTGACGATAATAAGGTGTCCTTGAAAGTAATGTATTAATTTTTTGGATGTGATAACTACTACAAGGGACAAGTGTTTGATCTTCTGGTAGCAGAGCTCTGTTCCCTTGAGAACTTTGCTGATGAAATAGACTGGTCTTTTCCTTTATCACTGTCTTGAACAAGGTCAAAGCTTAAAGCTCTATCAGAGACCTCCAGATATAGGGTGAGCAAATAATTTTCCTTAGCATGAACCAACAGTAGAAGATCAGACAAAAAATGCTTCACTTTTATGAACGCTTTCTCGCATTCCTCAGTTAATTGAAAGCTTTCCGATATTTTTAAATTTTCAAATAAGTGGATGGATTTATCACCTACATAAGACAAAAATGAGACAAGAGGGCTAATCTTCCAATTAACTGTTGAACTTATTTTATTGATGTCAGACTAATTATATCGATGATTATCGGACACTTGTCGGGATTAGCCTCAATTCCTTCGATTGGTTAACATGAAGCTGAGAAATTTCCCGACTTATACTCGGAACGTGCATTTATTCAGCTAGAGCCTCATTTTGAATTTTCTTATTGACGCAAATGTTTCTTCTAAGTCTTCGACATGATCCTTTTTCTTAGGAGTTTAGATCACCATGTCATCTAGGTTTCTTCCTATCTAGGAAGAAAACACTGTATCCATTAACCTTTAATAAGTAACCCTTGTGTTATTCAAACCAAATGGAATTACTTCATGATAATAGTTACTTCAATTTTTCATGAATGCGTTCTTGGGGGTATCCAACGAATTCATCCATATCTGGTTATAGCCGAAATAAGCATCTGGAAAAATAAGAAGGCGAAAATGGGATGTGTCATCAATGAGTCGATCTGTGCAGTAACATATAATGATCTTTTGGACAGGCCTTATTCAGGTCAGTGAAATCCACACACATGTTCCACTTCTCATAATTTTTCTTTACCATGATGATGTTAGATAACCAAGTGGGATATATTATCTCTCGTATGAATATGGATTTCAAGAGTTTTCCAACCTCTTAGGTTACTTCCCTCCTTTTCTCCTCGTCATCTTTTCACTTTCTTTGGGATATTGTCTTCTGTGATGGATCCAAGGAGAGGTGATAACACACTACCTCAGGATCAATCTCGGCCATATCAGAGGGAGTCCAAGCGAATAGGTCTAAGTTATCCCTCAATAATTTAATGATGTAGGCCTCCTCTTCTTGAGATAGATTTGAGCCCATATGGGTGGTCTAACATTATTTGGAGTCGACATGCACCTTCTTTTAACTCTTTCATAAGAGTTAGACTATCTTCTGTCGGATCCTCTCATAGGTCAAGGTCGACGAGGATCACTTTGAGGGAAGTTTTAGTTGTTGGAGAATCTTGCTGAACTTTTTTCTTTAGTTTCAAACTGTCTTTATAACACTTACTTGCCATCCCTTGATCTGCTTTTATACACCCACTCGCCCATCATCCAAGGGATATTTTATGGTGAGATAAAAAGTTGATAATACTACTTAAAGAGCATTGAACACCAGTATCCCAATAATAATGTTGTAAGAGGAAGATATGTTCAAGGTCAAATACCTCACCTAGATGCCCTTTGCGTTTTCGCCACTACCAAAGATAGTTAAAATAGGCAGGTGTCCTAGAACATGTACCTGCTCAACCGAAAATCCTACTAGTGTGCTCTTGAAAGGTAAAAAAAAGCAGTTGAGTCCATATTCATACCTTTGAACGCGTCCTATTATAAGATATCCGCAGAACTACTCGGATCAATGAGTACACACTTCACATTCCAATCGTGGGTCTGTATTTTGATGACCATAGGATCATTTTTGTGTGCAAGAACTCCCTTCGCATCATTCTTGGAGAAGTTGACCATGGTGGGTTTTGTTTCTGCATCTGAGATTAAATTTCGAGACACATGCATTACTGATCACACATATCTTTTCCTGGTTGAGCTAGTCTCTCCTCCGCCAGCGAAACCTCTTGATATAGTGTTGAGTGTATGATGTGTCATCCTGGTTTCTCGAACTTCTTCATTGTTTTATTACTTTTTTGGGGAAAGGATTTTCTGAGCTGGGATCTCACCGGGCAGGGCTTCTCTTCCTTGTCGGTGAGCCCGTGTCTTTCTCATAAGACAACAAACGACCTCTTTGGATAAAAATGTTAGACAAGGGAAACGATCTAGAAGAGGGGTGTGAATAGATCCCCAAAGAATTTTCTTTTATTAAAAATTTATCTTTAAAATTATTTAAAATTGCAAGCAAAAGTAGTTTCGGATTGACACTTGTCTATCCCAAATCGTTATAGGAAGAACCAGATATGTGTATTAAATTGCAAAGAAATGAAATTAACGTATCACAATGATGAGAAAATAAATCAATAAGTTTTTCAAATACGTGTTTGAACAATTTTACACTTCGATAATCAATTTCTAAGGAAGTTAAGAAACAAAAATTTACTAAGAAAATTTGTCAAATACTTGGTGTGCAATAAACACCAAGCTGGTTTTTCCTTTGTGTTGTTGACGTGAAATCCAATTTCAAGTTTATAGATTGAAATTATCTTAATAAAAAATATTTTTAAATATTTCATCACCAAAGGAATTATCTATATGTGCACACTAAATGGGTTCACAAATTGCAAAGAAAGTGTGGAAATATTTTTCTTTAATGCGTACAATTTTCCCATTTTAATGCATGAACAAATTATGAAAAGAGAGAAAGATACAAGGATTTGTTTAGGCAGTTCCCCAATTAACCTTCCTATGGGTACGTCTGCCCCTAATTCGAAAAAGAATTGAGATATTCAATAATCTTTGCAAAATGTTGAATACAAGAGAGAAATAGAAATTCAAACCCCCAAATCCCTAATTCGATGTTGATTTTATTTTATTTTCTTCCCTTGATATTCAGCTATATCAAGTGTCATGAGATCTTCAATTTAATTCTCTTGTTGCACTACTTCTTTGACAGAAACCCCTTTCTTCAAAGCTTTCACTCGACTAAATCCCAATTGCAAAATATTGTGTCAAAAACTCCAAATCACAATTGATATTGAGGGAAAACCCCAATTGGTTTTATCAATGAAATCCCCAAAGTAATCTTAACCCAATTGATTTTTCAAATCCTAAATTAGACCTTATCAAACCTGAATCTAGATGACACCCAACAAAAATTATTATGTGTAATTGTTGTGTGTATGCATAGAGAAAGGTTGAAGATGGTGAATATTGCTTTGTATATTCTTTGGTTTCATCTGTTTGAAAAAGATGCATGAATGTGTGTGTGTGTGTGTGTGTGTGTGTGTGTGTGTGTGTGTGTGTGTGTGAGAGAGAGAGAGAGAGAGAGAGAGAGAGTGTGTGTGTGTAAGTGAGAAAAGAGCTGAAAGTCCGTACTTAGAAAATTTTACAAGTTGTTGGAAATTTGAACATGATGTGTTGACCCCCAGACCTTATGTGTCAAACTATAGAGGCATTTTTGCTTCTATGTGTCGAATTGAAAATCGTATGAGCCGACTTGAACTGAACATAAAGTTAGATTTTTAAAAAACACTTAGTATATGTCAACTTTAAAAACCGGATGTATCGACCTGAAATCTACAAAATCTTTGGTTTTGCAAAACCACTAAGTATAGGTCGACTTGAAAAACTAGATGTGTCGACCAGAAATTTACAGAAACTTTGGTTTTGCAAAATCAACAGCGTATATCGACATATGCACTAGTTTTTCACATAAAATTTTAATTATAACTTGTAAAATCATTTTTAAAATGACTTTAAGTATCCTAAGGTTAAAATGCACATCTAGACATAAAGGATAAGGTCTAATATAGACAAATACTAAGTGTATTAATTTTGACAACATTCAAAAAATTTCTAAAAGGAAAGTGCACTCACACCAAATTTTGATCTCTTTCTTTAATTGGTGTCAATCTTCACTGTGATAACCTCAGATCCGATGGTAGGTACACCATGCACTCTCATTTTTACCCAAAATGACATAGACTCCCTTAAGAGGGTATGGCCTCGGGAGCAATCTGAGGTGATAAACCTCCCGCGGGATATCTATGCACTTTGTATTGAGTGGATTGTAACCTTCCATCAGGCCTTTGTATGGCCCTGGCAGAGGTTTCATTGTCATTTTATCTTTTCCTCCGGGTTTGTGATATTCTTTCTTGAGCATGTTTTTGTCTTGTCTGGGCTGAACCATTTCCTTGGAATCTCTGGATCTTTTCTCCATATTACTTTCTTCGCCCTTAATATAGCACTCAACTCTGGTTATCACTTCATCCATGATGGTTGCCAGTTTTTGCGCAAAGGATTCATTAAAGTGGTTGGCCTTTAGGCCGTGGTGAAACGCTCCAACAAATATTTCCTGATTTGGGTGAGAAACTTTGATGGCCTCCTCATTGAATCACGCAAAATATTTTGGGGGTGACTCAGAATATCCTTGATGGACATTAAACAAGCTTGTTCTTGATTTGTACCCCAAAATTTTCCCTCCCATATTCTTCAAGATTTGCAAAGAGCATGCTTCAAAATCTCCCCAAAGGTTGCACAGTTCAAAGACCTCCTAACAGTCAAAAACTAGGGTTTTGGTTCTATCAAAGAAATTGAAGTTTCCAAGGGTCCAATCAAGTCCCACATGCCTACAAACATGGTCAAGCATCCACATGCCAAGTTTCAAGACTTACAGCACAAAATTGCACAGTTAAAAACCCTAATTGCTCAACAGTCAACTGCAGGGGCAAAATGGTCATTTGACAGTCAAAAGTCCAAATTTTTGGTCAACATCTTATTTTGAAGCCACAAACATCATTGGATCAATTCTTGATTATGATTCTCAAAGCATGGCTCAAAAAGTCTCAAGATGCAAAAGTTTCCATATTCGGACAGTTGAAAAGGTCAACTGTAACTTGACCAAGGCATAACTTCCACATGGTTTATCAGAAAAATTCCATCCAAAGCTCATTTTGAAGAGAAAGACATTTCCTACAACTCCTCTTCACACTTCAAGTCCAAGAAATGCTCTCACAAAAAGTTATCAATTTCAACATTATAGGTCATTTTCAAAAGTCAACAAAAAGGCACTTTAAGTCAAAGATCATAACTTGCGATTGGTAAATCAAAATGACATGGGACCAAAGGAATTTGTTAGAGGACTTCAAGACCTTTCCAAAATGTCCAAGAACATGATCAAAGCTTAAATATTGAGCAAGATATGCCTTGTGGAAGTTGGGAAATTTTTAGGAATTTTGAAAAGTCAACTTTACTTCAAATGCCTCAAAATTGCTAATGGGCCACATTTTCTTCCAAGAATCATCATCCAAAGGCTATGCACGACCATTTGGCCCAAAGGGGAATTATTTCATCATTTTTTATTATTTATTTGAATTTTTAATCACTACTAATTCGTTTAATGAAATAAAATATGACAAAAATAGAAAACCATGTTTTTTAATCCCTTTTTGCAGCATATTCTCTCCATAAAACCTCAAGATTTCGTGCACCCTCAATTTGGAAAGATTTGGCCATGATTGGTACCAAAAGCACATGGAAAAGATTTGAAAAGATGCCATTAAAAATCAAATATTTGTTTCATGATTACAAGGGTTTTTGGACTTGATTTGCAAACCTAAAACACTGGCATACATAAGCAGATGACAACCCTAATGCTCACGACCTTCAAGCTGCGCCTAAAAACTCATACACACTTTGCATTTTTTGTCAATTTTTTCAAAACTGATTTCACACATAGAGCGTGATTCAAAGCTTATAACCAATTCCAAAAGCTTTCTGAGGCTTTGCTGAACGTGATTCAATCTTTTTCCAGTCCACACGCATCAAGAATTGGTATATATAAGTCCAATTTTCTCAAACTTTTCTCATAATCGTGTTTTAATATATATGCCATGTTCATGCATTTTAATAATCGTTTTGTACTAATATGCACTCCCTGAAGCTAATGGTGTATTTTAATTAAGTTTTTATAGCCTATATGCAAAGTTGCCATGGAAGCTCGTTAGGTTTTCAGAGGTTAAAAAAGAGGGCTTTGCTCCTCTGGAAAAATTGAGACACAAGACTTATGCCATTGAAACCAGAAGCTCATGACGATTCAAAGCCACATGTCGCGCTCAATTTATGACCGACGGTGTGCTACTCGCTATTTTTATGTTCTTCATTTAGTGGGGGTTTAAAACCCCCGCTATCTTTCTCATATTTGCAGGTAAAACAAAGCCACCATGAAGGAGACGCTGAGTTGTCTCAATGTGATAGGGCTATTCAAATTTCAGCGTGTTTTTGTTGATTAATAGCATTAATGTGTTTGTTTTTATATAATAATTCCTTTCCATTATAATAACAAAGTGACAAAGCAGCTCAGTTGGTGGAACGTAGTGCTGGCAAGCCTTGGGACCTGGGTTCGATTCCCAGGTCCCCCATATTTCTCAATGAATTTTGTTTTAACATGATTCCATGTCCCTCATATTTCTCAATGAATTTTGTTTTAACATGATTCCATGCAGTACGTACCCCCAGGGCCTACCATGCAGCTTCAAGTTTGTGCTTGCCACGCGCCCCATAAGATCAATCCAGTGGTCAGAAACTGCAGACCACCATGTGCATAGGTCAACGCCTCCACACACAAGCCAGGAAAGTCCATGTGGGCTAGCGTTTCATGGGCCCAAATTTCTCAATTTACCTCCAAAAGGGCCAACAAACCCCCCATGTTTGCATCTTTCTCTCTTTTTATTTTTTCTCTTATTTATTTTAATTACATTATCTATTTTATTTTAATTCCTTAAATTAATTTTCTTTAACATAAAAATACCAAAAAATCAGAAACTATAAAAATAAAAAAATATGTTTTAATGTTTAATTCACTAACATTTTTGTAAATAAATTTTATTAATTAATTTAGTTCTAATTCTAGGTTTTAATTTTAATATTTTTGTAATAAACTAAAAAATGTAGAATTAGGGTTTTATACTTTTATTCCTTTTTTTTCTTTTTCACCATATTTAATTATTAATTATTTTTTGTAAATAAATTGCCATGTAAATAATTAGGTTAAAATTAGGGTACAAACTTAGACATTTTTTTAATAAATTAAAAATAGTTTAGAATTAGGTTTTTTAATTCCATTAATTTTCTTAGCTCCATAAATACAAAAACTCCAAAAATAATTTCTTTTTTCCTTATTTAACTTAATTAATTTCATTAATTCCAACTTAATTTCCTTAAAAGGGTCCAACGCCCTCGCATTCCCGACTTTACTTCTTCTCGCATTTTACTTTTATTTCTTTTTGCGAATATAATGTATTTATCCCAAAGCCGTGTAATAGATTAATTAGACATTTATCTTTCCGCATTTTATTTTATTTCAAATCGGGTCTTGGACTAATTTGGCGATGTAGACCCGCGCCTTTGTAATAGCGTAGGACTTTTAATTCCGCATCTTTTAACTGTTAATAATTTGCATGAAAGAATGAATGCCAAAAATAAAAACAAAGCGTAGATCACCAATGCATGAACAAGACAAATATAACTGAAAATGACACACAAATCACACACCACCCCTAAGGTACGCCTCACTGTTGCCTTGCCCCTCGAAACGTGGTCGTCGAGTAGAGGATGTTTTAGTAAGTCCTCATGTCCATGAACATGGCATGGGGGTAGCTTCTAAGGTGTCTTCCTATTGCTCTGGTGACCACAATGTCCCGAACCCTCGAATTGACCCGAACACCTCCAACGGTGGTGCTACCTACCTCTCAATGGTGGGATGGCACTACTTTAAGGACATTTACACAGACGAATTCCTTAGGGTAGGTAGATGACTCGTAGATACTTGCTCTAACTCAAAACAAATCAAAAAACTTCTTTTCACACCGACACCTTTCAAAAAGCTTTCAAAAAGCAATTTTTCAAACACTCTTGAGGACTGATACAAGAGTCGAACTGAAATTTTCGAAGAAACTTTTTTTAAACCCACAGTTGAAAAGCAAACAAACAATTTTGAAAACACAAACGAGCAAGTATCTAAGAGCCCATGGATAACCATGGATAGAAAGGGTGCTAACACCTTCCCTTTCTATAAATCTACCTCCCGAACCGAGAGCAATCTCTATAAGGAATTTTCTGTGCTTTTGTCCTTTCCATTTGGAGAAAATAAAAGACTGTGGCGACTTTTGCTTCCGCGACATTTCGCGAACCAGCGTTAAACAGTCAGTTCCAGATCCACCGATCACAGAACTGGCGACTCTGCTGGGGAGTTTTACTTAAAGTGAGGTGTACCTTAGGATAGTTCATAACTGTGTTTTCAATTGTATTGATTTGCTTGCTTTAAATTGTGGGTTGCATGGGAGTTACATAGATCCTAACCCGGATCTGGGGATACCCTGTTTAGGTAGCATAAGCTGTGAGGGACCTGTCCGGCGTAGACCGACACGGGTGAAGCAGTGGCTACGTTGGTGTGGCACCTTGGTCTGTACCGATATCCCTTGTGTTGCAACGAGGAGAATATGGGTCTTCTGAGGAGTCATTAAGCACCAACAGACCTTAGAACCTTAAATGACACAACTTGGCCATTAGAACAGTAGCAGTATGCTACGCCCATTGAGGCTAAACTCTCGTGATGGTTCTGGCCGCAAGAAAAGATTGCGATGCTGGAGTTATGACCGATTGAGGGTAGTCAATGATATTGGGATCCTCTAAGAACCCGGTTACTTTTGGTAGGACAGGTATGAACCAACGAACTGAAAGAGGGTAATACCTAGACCTTATGCTGGCCTAAACTTTAAGGGTTTGTCTGGTGTGACTTGTGTGCCTTATCATGTTTTCCTTTGTAAATATTTGTGGTGTGCTTTATCATAACATCATAACATCATGAGCATTGCATGCATCCTGCATAAGGACTGACCGTTTCAAAGACAAGAGGGTTTCAACTTTGCTCTGTTTGGTAGGACATCATGATGCCTGTGTGAAGGAATACTATCCGGTTCAACTTTGTTCACCCACCTGAGTTGCTTGAAGAGTTGGTTAGCAGAATTCCAAACACCACTTCCTTCATTCAGAGGCATGGTTCTCTTCTCAGTTTAGTCACTGCAAAGCGGGATCAACAGTTGATGAGTGTCCTGACCCAGTTCTATGACCCTCTGTACCAGTGCTTCACCTTTCAAGACTTCCAGCTGGTCCCTACCCTGGAAGAGTTCTCTGATTTGCTTGGCATCCCTATCTTGGATCAGACTCCTTACACTGGTTGGGAAAAGACCCTCAGACTTGAGGAGGTTGCTGCAGCTCTTCCCTTGACACATCAAGAAGTAATGGACAACTGGGTGACTAGAAGCGGAGTTAAGGGTTTCTTGGCCAAGTTTCTGATTGGTAAAGCTAACAGTTTCTGGAATGACTTGGACTTTAGGGCATATGAAGACATCTTGGCTCTCTTGATCTATGGGTTAGTCTTGTTTCCTAATCCTGACAACTTCATCAATGTCACTGCCATAAGGATCTTTATGTCTCAGAACCCTGTGCCCACTCTCTTGGGTGACATCCTGCAACAACTCTATGCTCGTACGGCCCGAAGACGAGGAACTCTATGGTGTTGTATCCCTTTGTTGGTGAGGTGGTTTATTTGGCACCTCCCCAAGTTCGTGCTGAAGAACCAAGAAAGAAGAGGTTGGGCTCATAGGTTAATGTCTCTCACTGACAAGGACATCATTTGGACTTTCAGAGGTTTGGATGAGATAGCTGTTATTGATCGTTGCGGAGAATACCCTAATGTTCCTCTGATTGGTGCTCAAGGAGGAATCTCTTACAATCCATGTCTAGCGCTTCGTCAGTTTGGAAGAGTCAGAAGAGCAGGGCCTCATGAGATGTTGGTGCCTCACATCAGTTTTGAGTTTCAGGTGGATAGTGACGAGTTGCGTCGTAGGTTCATCAAGGCTTGGGACAGAGTTCATAAAGCTGACCCACAAGAGTTGGGGCCAAAGACTTCTCTACCTATGGAAGCCTACTACAAATGGGTTCACATCCGTGCTCAGAAGCTAGGTATGCCATACGAGGCCGTCAGACGCGTCATTCTTGAGTATCCTGACAAAGATGGGGCTCCTCCAACTGTCCTCCCTCCTCAGATACCTACTTATTACGAGACATTAAAGAGGTCTTGGTCGCAACTGCGAGAAGAACGGGATTCTTACCGGGAAAAGTTCAACGAGCAGGAATTGAAGATCCAGAAGCTGACAAAGCAGCTGGAGAATGAGCGAGCTCTGAATGACTACATCCGTACTGAGAAGAGGAGACCATGGGATCAATAAGGAGCTCTGGATGTTCTTTTACAGTTTTATTTCCCTTTTCAGTATTTCACTTTTATGCAACACCTAAGGGCAATCTGTTGAACAATTTAAATTTCAAAGTTGAATCTAATGAAGTGTGTTCCTTTTTGTTTACAAAGTTGATTCCCGATTGTCTTTGAAAACATAACTCATACGCATTTCATTCATCATGTGCATAGCAGGTTTTCTTCTTTTCAGGTTGCTTACTGTTCTTCGCTGTTTATTTCAGCATCATGAACCCTGACTCATCATCAACCGAGATGTCTATCAAGGCCCTTCAGGCGCAGAACGCGCAATTTCAGGAGCTGATCATGGGTTTGGCTCAAGGCCAAGAAGAGCTGAAGGCTTTACTCCTGAAGAAGGAGAAGAAGAAGAAGAAGAGAACTGTTCTTTTCAACTCGGGCCGAAGGTTTGGCAACACTCTGCAGAATGAAGAGGCTGGTTCTTCTGTAGGCAAGAGCAGTCCCCAGGGGGGAAAGGCTTCAAGTCCAGTAGTCTCTGACAACGAGACTGACTTTGATGAGGAACAGTATCCTCCTGCTGAAGACCGGTATAAGCAGTTGGAGGACATACTGAATGCAATGGAGATCCAACAAGTGTCTGGGCTGGATTTCGGAGACTTGGGCTTATCTACTGGTGTGATTATTCCTCACAAGTTTAAGGCACCATCTTTCACCAAGTATGACGGGGCGTCTTGTCCCAAGCTACATCTCAGATCTTATGTGCGGAAGATTCAACCGTACTCAGTGGACAAGAACTTGTGGATCCACTTCTTCCAGGAGAGTCTTTCAGGGACTCATCTCGAATGGTTCTATCAGCTGGATGGGACCAAGGTTCGTAACTGGGAGGAGTTGGCTACTGCTTTTTACAAGCAGTATCAATATAATGCCGACCTTGCTCCTACACGTACCCAACTCCAGGGTATGTCGCTAGGATCAAGCGAAGGTTTTAAAGAATATGCACAGAAGTGGAGGGATCTGGCTGGCAGGGTGCAGCCTTCGTTAACTGACCGCGAGCTGGTAGATATGTTCTTGGGGACCCTCTCTGGGCCGTTCTTTAATCATCTTATTGGAAACTCATCTGCGGGGTTCCCTGATCTTATTCTGACTGGGGAGAGAATAGAAGCTGGAATGAAGTCCGGTAAAATTCAGAAGGGTGCATCGTCAAGTTCTAAGAAGAAGCCCTTTAAAAAGGAGGCCAGTGCTGTATATGGGCCTAGAAGGCAAGAGAAACCAGAGCGCCGCCAATCTGTCAACGCGGTGATGATTGCCAAGCCTGCTGCCGCTCTTCGGCAAACCAATCCACAAAGGGATGAAAGACCTAGAAGGGAGTTTACCCGCCTAAGTATGACCTTATCGCAAATCTTGCCGCAATTGCTATCCACCAATTTGGTGACTGTTAGAGAGGCCCCGAAGGTTGTGAATACTGCCTCTCCCAAGTACAATCCAAATGCCCGTTGTGCTTATCACTCCGATAGCCCGGGGCATTCCACTGATGACTGTTGGGCCTTGAGGAATAAGGTGCAAGACCTTATTGACGCAAAAGAGATACAATTTGAAGCGCCTGAGAGGCCAAATGTGGTGACTGCTCCTATGCCCCAGCATGGAGTTAATGCCGTTGATGAAGATGTGTATGTCGTTTCCGTGAATGATGTAGCTACTCCTCTGATGACTGTTAAGAGGAACCTATTGCTGGCCGGTTTATTTCCGGGTTATAGTGAAGGTTGCCTTTTCTGTGTTATTTCTTTTTCTGGTTGTCCTTTGCTGAAGTTGGGCATCCAAAGCCTGATGGACAACAAAGAGATTCTGTTCAAGAAGACTGTTGTTCAGTTTGTTCCAGTGGAAGAAGTTTCTGTTGTTACAATCATTAATAATCCGATCAAGGCTCTCCCGAGGAAGCCGGTTAAAATCATGACTGTCGCACCCATTGTGATTACTGTTCTGGGGCCTCTTCCCTATGAATCTGATAAGGCTGTCCCATGGCACTATGGGGCAGACGTGTATGTACATGGAATCAAGCAAGAGTTCAACACTGGCACCAGCATCAGCAATATCACTGGTCCAGCCAAAGTTACCCGCAGTGGCAGGCTCTTCTCGCCTGACATTGCGCCACCAGCCATTCGAAGACCCCTCACTATAACACCTGCAAGTGTACCTGTTCCCAGTTCTGATCAAGTTGTTTCCCCTTCTGCCGAGTCATCTAATGCTCGGGGAAAATGGATTGAAGATGAGCCTGCCCGGATGGAGGCACCAAAATCTGTGAATGCTGAGGCCTCCCAACAAGAGATGGAGGAAATTCTGAAAATAATCAAGAAGAGTGACTTTAATGTTGTTGAGCAGTTGGGGCATACCCCCTCCAAGATCTCCATGCTCTCCTTACTACTGTGCTCTGAGGCCCATGCTAAGGCCCTGATTTCATTTCTCAAGACGGCTCATGTGCCACAGGAGACATCTGCAGTCCAGTTTACTGATTGCGTAGCCAATCTGACAGCAGACAATGGTTTGGGTTTCTCGGATGCTGACCTTACTGCTAAGGGAAAGGACCACAATGACGCCCTGCATGTCTCTATTGAATGCAGGGGCACTACTCTTGCGCACGTGTTGGTGGACACTGGTTCTTCCCTGAATGTGCTACCCAAGAAGGCCTTAGACCGTCTGGATTGTGAGGGCCTGGAGCTGAAACCTAGCAATATCATCGTCAGAGCCTTTGACGATTCTAAGAGGATGGTTCATGGAGAGGTAGACATTCCTATTCGGGTGGGTTCTCAAGTATTCGACTCTACTTTCTATGTGATGGATATCCGTCCATCGTATTCTTGTCTACTGGGTCGACCTTGGATCCACAAAGCTGGGGCAGTGACCTCTACCCTACACCAGAAGCTCAAGTACCCCGTCAGAGGGAAGATTGTCACTGTGCAGGGAGAGGAGGAGTATATGGTGAGCCATTTGAATTCCTTCAGGTATATTGAGATGGACGGGGAGTTTATTGAAACCCCCTTTCAGCATTTCGAAGAGGTACCTCCAACATTAGCAGCAGCAGAAACAGTGGTTGAAGAGGACTTTCCATTGAAGATGGCTTCCTTGAAGGATGCCCGGGCTGTGGTCAAGAAAGGTGAATGTGCTAACTGGGGCAGGCTCCCTGATTTTACACCTAAAACTGACAAGTTTGGACTGGGTTTTACTGCAGAGGGTCAGAAGGCTGTGCGCAAGGCAAAGACCAGAAGACCTCCTGTGCTCATTACCAATCCAGGAGTGAATGCTGTTGGGGATGAAGATGAAGTGGGAGAGTCAGAGTTCAATAGCTGGATCTACCCAACGACTGAGGGCGGATTGACCAATTGGATTGCTAAAGATCATACTCCTGTTACTTTTGTTACGCAGTAATAAACTCCTTTGTTTTTGTTATTTGTAATAAACAATTAAACTCTATGGCCCGGTGTCTTACCCGGGGCACCGTGGCTTCATTTGTGAGGGCATATTGATTGTCATTGCATATATCATGAATAAAGATCTTGGATGTTTTCTCGCATTTCAAATCTTATGCTCCTTTTCTTTATTTCCTTTCTTTATATATTGCAAAACAGATGTATTTACACACACTCACTCATACAGGTTTTAATCCACTCTGGATCTCACTGGTAACGACTCTGCTACTGCCAGTTATGACTTCAAAAATCCGATCAACTTAGCCGAAGACGAAGGTGAAGATGATTGCGAAGTTCCTGGAGAGCTTGCAAGACTGTTACTCCAGGAAGAGAGGGCAATTCAACCACATGAAGAGCCAGTGGAAACGATAAACCTGGGTACTGAGACGGACATAAAGGAGGTTAAGATTGGTGCCAACCTAGAGCTCAGCGTGAAGTAACGGTTGACTCAAATGTTACATGATTATGTGGAGATCTTTGCCTGGTCCTACGAAGACATGCCCGGGTTGGATACTGACATTGTGGTCCATCATTTGCCTACCAAGGAAGACTGCCCTCCGGTTAAGCAAAAGGTCCGCCGTATGCGTCCAGAGATGTCTGAGAAGATCAAAGACGAGGTTATGAAACAGTTTGATGCCGGTTTCCTTGCAGTGACTTCTTACCCTCAGTGGGTTGCTAATGTGGTGTCAGTACCAAAGAAAGATGGAAAGGTCAGAATGTGTGTTGATTACAGGGATCTGAACAGGGCCAGCCCCAAGGATGATTTCCCCTACCTCACATTGATGTCCTTGTTGACAATACTGCTCAGCATAAGGTGTTCTCGTTCATGGATGGTTTTTCAGGCTATAATCAGATCAAGATGGCACCTGAAGATATGGAAAAGACTACCTTTGTTACTCAGTGGGGTACCTTCTGCTACAAGGTCATGCCTTTTGGACTGAAAAATGCCGGGGCAACCTACCAACGTGACATGGTTGCTTTATTTCATGACATGATCCATCATGAGATAGAAGTGTATGTTGACGACATGATCGCAAGGTCCCAAACTGAGGAGGAACACCTTGATCATCTGCAGAAACTGTTTGACCGGTTAAAGTTGTACAAGATAAGGTTGAACCCGAACAAGTGCACCTTCGGGGTAAGATCTGGAAAGTTGCTAGGCTTCGTTGTAAGTGATAAGGGTATTCAAGTGGACCCTGCCAAGGTTAAAGCTATTCAAGAGATGCCAGTTCCTAAGACAGAGAAAGAGGTCAGAGGCTTTCTAGGACGCCTGAATTACATTGCTCGATTCATCTCACACCTAACTGCTACCTGTGAACCAATCTTCAAGCTGCTGAAGAAAGATCAGGTAGTATGTTGGAATGATGAATGTCAGGCCGCTTTTGACAGAATCAAAGAGTATCTCCAAGAACCACCCATCCTTATGCCAACGGTTGAAGGGAGACCTCTGATACTATACCTGACAGTACTTGACAACTCAATGGGGTGTGTGCTGGGGCAGCATGACGAGTCTGGCCGAAAAGAGCATGCCATTTATTACCTTAGCAAAAAGTTTACCGACTGTGAGACCCGATACTCACTGCTTGAGAAAACTTGCTGCGCTTTGGTATGGGCTGCTCGCCGGCTGAGACAGTATATGCTGACTCACACTACTTTGTTGATCTCAAAGATGGATCCTATAAAGTACATATTTGAAAAGCCTGCTCTGTCTGGGAGAATAGCAAGATGGAAAATGATCTTGACAGAATACGACATCCAATACACGACTCAGAAAGCCATCAAAGGAAGTGTATTGGCAGACCACTTGGCACATCAGGCAGTAGACGACTATCAGTCAATGAACTTTGAATTTCCTAACGAGAGTATCATGATAGTGACTGATTGTGAAGTACCTAGACCGGATGAAGGACCTGAGGAAGGATCCCGATGGTCTATGCACTTTGACGGAGCCTCCAATGCTTTGGGTAACGGCATCGGCGCTGTGATAATATCCCCTCAAGGCACTCATACTCCACTTACTGCCCGACTATGTTTCAACTGCACCAACAACATGGCAGAGTATGAGGCATGCATCATGGGTCTCCAAGCTGCGATTGACTTAAGGATCAAGTACTTGAGTGTCTTCAGAGATTCCGCTCTCGTGATCAATCAGATCAAAGGAGAGTGGGATACGAAACATCCGAATCTTATTCCTTACAGAGAATGTGTGTTGACATTGATCCCCCACTTCACCGAGATAACCTTTGAACACTTTCCGAGAGAGGAGAATCAGTTAGCGGACGCGTTAGCTACGATGTCTTCTATGTTCAAGGTCAAATGGGATAATGAGGCTCCCCAGGTCACTATCTGGAAACTAGACGAACCGGCATACTGTTGTGATCTTGGAACTGAATTGGTGACAGAGAAGCCTTGGTACCATGAGGTGAAGAGATACTTGGAAGCCCAGGAATACCCTGAAGGTGCATCTGTCAATGATAAGAAGTTTCTGAGAAGGTTCGCAGCAAAGTTCTTCCTTAGCAACGACATCCTGTATAAGCGAAACCATGATTCGACCTTACTACGTTGTGTGGATAAAACTGAAGCAGAAAGGATCATGGAAGAGCTACATGAAGGGACCTTCGGAACACACTCCAGTGGACACACTATGGCAAAGAAGATCCTTCGGGCAGGGTATTTCTGGTCCACAATGGAAGCCGACTGTTACCAACATTCTCGGACATGTCATAAATGCCAGATATATGCAGACAAGGTGCATGTTCCTCCAGTTCCTCTGAATGTCTTGACAGCGCCTTGGCCGTTTGCAATGTGGGGCATAGATATGATCGGTGAGGTTAAACCTACGGCATCCAATGGGCATCGCTTCATCCTGGTAGCGATTGATTACTTCACGAAGTGGGTTGAAGCAGCTTCATACGCTACGGTAACCAAGACTGTTGTGGAACGGTTCATTCGGCACAACCTGATCTTTCGATATGGCGTCCCAGAAAGAATCATTACAGACAACGGTACCAATCTGAATAACAAGATGATCACTGAGCTCTGCGAGCAGTTTAAGATACAGCACCACAACTCTTCTCCCTACCGGCCGAAGATGAACGGGGCTGTAGAAGCAGCAAATAAGAATATCAAGAAAATCGTGCAGAAGATGACAGTGACTTATAAAGATAGGCACGACATGTTACCGTTCTCTCTACATGGGTACCGTACCTCAGCCAGGACGTCAACCGGGGAAACTCCTTTCTCCTTGGTCTACGGTATGGAGGCAGTCTTACCGATCGAAGTGCAAATACCCTCTCTCCGGATAATGAAGGATGCAGATCTGAGCGAAGATGATTGGATCCAGACACGACTTGATCAATTAAACTTAATTGACGAAAAGAGACTTGCTGCTATTTGTCATGGTCAGACGTATCAGAAACGGATGATCAGGGCATTTAACAAAAAGGTCAGACCATAAGAATATCAAGTTGGGGATCTGGTAATCAAGCGTATCATCCTTCCTCAGAGTGATCCAAGGGGCAAATGGACCCCTACGTATGAAGGCCCATTTGTGGTTAAACATGTGTTCTCAGGAGGAGCCATGATTCTAACCAACATGGATGGTGACGACCTTCCTCACCCCGCCAATGCAGACATAGTAAAAAGATACTACGCATGAAATAAAGACCCGCTAGGTTGACATACCTAGGCAAAAATTAGGGCTTCCCGGCGAACCAAAAGGGTTCGGGAAAAATGAAGGGATGAAATGAAAGAATCTGTACACCCGGCAAGTCGAAAACCTGAAAAGGCGGCTTGGGCAAAAATGGGTATCCCGGTGGACTGAAAACCCGAAAGGGCGGTCCAGGAAAAAGTTAGGGATAAAGCGTAATACTATGTCTCATTGGATCACTTCGCATCCAGAATCCGGTATCAGCATCAAGTTCAGAGGGCATTGATCAATCAGCTTCATCTTCAACTAGGTCATCAAGTGATGAGACGCTCGAAGATATAAAGGCGATAGCAGAGTTGGAACCCAGTGGGATTATTCTTTTCACACAGCTGTTTTATTTTCCTTTGTACAAATTTGTATAAATTCTTTTGTTCGGCGGCGTTCTCATACTAGGACGTCAGCCTCTTGTACATAAAACGCCTATTTACAGGCAAATTCAAAAATCAATAAAAATACACTTTTCAGTTAAAGTTGCCAATTGTTTTTCCTTTTCTGTTTTGTTTTGCGAAGAACGTCAAAGGTTCAATTTGTGATATATGCATTGACATTAGTTGCTAAACTCATAAATATTTGCATACGAAACAAAGGATTAATTACAGGTAATATTAGAAATAGGGGCAATAAAGAGTTGTCTAAGAAATCTAATTGTTCTGTCCTCCAAGGTATCAAGGTGGGTTCGTCTGAAGAACATAACCAGTACATCTTAATTCCCCAGAGAGTGAGCCAGCAAGTCAGTGCACTCTCCCCAAGCAAAGTTATAACAATCAGCCTTAAGGAAGTTGGGTATCCTCCAGCAGATCTCAACATTCCCCAGCAATATACATGCATTCTTAACAAGCATCCTCGGCAGTCTTGGTCTAAAGATTGTTCCCCGGTGGTATATCAAACATTCAATGGAGTCACTTCCCCAATATAGTTCAAATTTTCCCCAGGAGAGTCCAATCCAATTTCCCAGGAAAGTTTGAATTCATCTCCCCAGCAGTAAGCTTATCCCCAGTAGATTCTGGAAGCTTATCCCTCACAGAGCACGAACGCGTCTCCCGGCTTTATTTAAAGGTTATTTCTACCGGGATATAACTGGGTTATCCTCATCCAAAAGCCACGGAAAGATCGTCCTCGGCAAAGTCTTCTTATCCCCAGTGAAGTCTATTAACACTTCCAACATATCAATGGTATCCCCAGCGAAGTTACCATCAACATTTCAGCAAAGTACCTCTCTCCCCACAGAGTATTGTGTCCCAGCAAGATCGTTAGAGTACTTTTCTACCCGCAGAGTAATCCATTCGCCAAGTTTATTCCCCAACGGAGTTATCTTCTCCTACCGGTATTCTTGCAACCATCATCCCCAGCGAAAAAGAAGAACTCTCTTCAACATCAGCCCAGGATTCAACTCCCGGCATTCGTCAAGGATTTATTTTCCTAAGACGAAAAGATACATTCATAAACATCACATTTTCATACATTACAACATGCATATACGCATCATATCTTACAAATCTCATTTATATTGAGAACATCATCGCTTGATTCATATCATGCCTTGCATATGACTGACCTTTACCTTTCAGGAAAGATCCAGTTGAGTTCTCAGCTACATTTCAAGACCTTGTCCGGTTCAGTTAAATCGACCCTAAGATTTTCCTGATTCTTATCCAGTCAAAGGCCTTCTCTGGTTCAGTTAGATCGACCCTAAGATCTCCTTGATTCTTATCCAGTTGAAGATTCCAAGACCTTGTCCGGTTCAGTTAAATCGACCCTAAGATTTTCCTGATTCTTATCCAGTCAAAGGCCTTCTCTGGTTCAGTCAGATCGACCCTAAGATCTCCCTGATTCTTATCCAGTTGAAGATTCCAAGACCTTGTCCGGTTCAGTTAAATCGACCCTAAGATTTTCCTGATTCTTATCCAGTCAAAGGCCTTCTCTGGTTCAGTCAGATCGACCCTAAGATCTCCTTGATTCTTATCCAGTTGAAGATTCTAAGACCTTGTCCGGTTCAGTTAAATCGACCCTAAGATTTTCCTGATTCTTATCCAGTCAAAGGCCTTCTCTAGTCCAGTTAAATCGATTCTTAAAGATTTTCCTAATGAAGACTCAGTAGAAGACATCCAAGATTCTCTCAGCGTTCCTGTTAAGGTAGTAATCGCCCCAAGATTCTCTCAGCGTTACTGTTGAGGTTGAAGTCGCCCAAGATTCTCTCAGCGTTACTGTTGAGGTTGAAGTCGCCTAAGATTCTCTCAACGTCCCTGTTGAGGTAGTAATCGTCCAAGGTTCTCTCACCGTCCCGTTGAGGTAGTAACCATCCCTGATTCATTCATAACCTTTTGAAGCTCCAGACCCAATTCCTGTAACCAGTCAGGACACATCTATACAAAGAGTTTGAAGACCAGCTCCTGTAACAAGCCAGGTAATCATTTTCTTTTTCAGGTACGTAAGTTCTCGCTAAGGAATCTCTTACGCGATTGACAACCAGATGGCATCTATAAGCCCATCAACCTTCCATCATCTCTCAGCATGGCATCTATAAGCCCATCATCCTATCCATCGATCTCCAAATGGAATCTGTAAGCCCATTCCCACATCACACTACTATGTGAGCGCAAATTTCTGGGCACTCTAGTATTCAATCATCTTCCACCTTCGGATTACGAAAGGCACGTCAGCCAATCTGCATCCTCAGGTTTAAGAAGATTGAACAGGGGCAACTGTTGTACCCCAAAATTTGCCCTCCCATATTCTTCAAGATTTGCAAAGAGCATGCTTCAAAATCTCCCCAAAGGTTGCACAGTTCAAAGGCCTCCTAACAGTCAAAAACTAGGGTTTTGGTTCTGTCAAAGAAATTGAAGTTTCCAAGGGTCCAATCAAGTCCCACATGCCTACAAACATGGTTAAGCATCCACATGCCAAGTTTCAAGACTTACAGCACAAAATTGCACAGTCAAAAACCCTAATTGCTCAACAGTCAACTACAGGGGCAAAATGGTCATTTGACAGTCAAAAGTCCAAATTTTTGGTCAACATCTTATTTTGAAGCCACAAACATCATTGTATCAATTCTTGATTATGATTCTCAAAGCATGGCTCAAAAAGTCTCAAGATGCAAAAGTTTCCATATTCGGACAATTGAAAAGGTCAACTGTAACTTGACCAAGGCATAACTTCCACATGGTTTATCAGAAAAATTCCATCCAAAGCTCATTTTGAATAGAAAGACATTTCCTACAACTCCTCTTCACACTTCAAGTCCAAGAAATGCTCTCACAAAAAGTTATCAATTTCAACATTATAGGTCATTTTCAAAAGTCAACAAAAAGGCACTTTAAGTCAAAGACCATAACTTGAGATTGGTAAATCAAAATGACATGGGACCAAAGGAATTGGTTAGAGGACTTCAAGACCTTTCCAAAATGTCCAAGAACATGATCAAAGCTTAAAAACTGAGCAAGATATGCCTTGTGGAAGTTGGGAAATTTTTGGGAATTTTGAAAAGTCAACTTTACTTCAAATGCCTCAAAATTGCTAATGGGCCACATTTTCTTCCAAGAATCATCATCCAAAGGCTATGCACGACCATTTGGCCCAAAGGGGAATTATTTCATCACTTTTTATTATTTATTTGAATTTTTAATCACTATTAATTCATTTAATGAAATAAAATATGACAAAAATAGAAAACCATGTTTTTTAATCCCTTTTTGCAGCATATTCTCTCCATAAAACCTCAAGATTTCGTGCACCCTCAATTTGGAAAGATTTGGCCATGATTGGTACCAAAAGCACATGGAAAAGATTTGAAAAGATGCCATTAAAAATCAAATATTTGATTCATGATTACAAGGGTTTTTGGACTTGATTTGCAAACCTAAAACACTGGCATACATAAGCAGATGACAACCCTAATGCTCACGACATTCAAGCTGCGCCTAAAAACTCATACACACTTTGCATTTTTTGTTAATTTTTTCAAAACTGATTTCACACATAGAGCGTGATTCAAAGCTTATAACCAATTCCAAAAGCTTTCTGAGGCTTTGCTGAACGTGATTCAATCTTTTTCCAGTCCTCACGCATCAAGAATTGGTATATAGAAGTCCAATTTTCTCAAACTTTTCTCATAATCGTGTTTTAATATATATGCCATGTTCATGCATTTTAATAATCGTTTTGTACTAATATGCACTCCCTGAAGCTAATGGTGTATTTTAATTAAGTTTTTATAGCCTATATGCAAAGTTGCCATGGAAGCTCGTTAGGTTTTCAGAGGTCAAAAAAGAGGGCTTTGCTCCTCTGGAAAAATTGAGACACAAGACTTATGCCATTGAAACCAGAAGCTCATGACGATTCAAAGCCACATGTCGCGCTCAATTTATGACCGACGGTGTGCTATTCGCTATTTTTATGTTCTTCATTTAGTGGGGGTTTAAAACCCCCGCTATCTTTCTCATATTTGCAGGTAAAACAAAGCCACCATGAAGGAGACGCTGAGTTGTCTCAATGTGATAGGGCTATTCAAATTTCAGCGCGTTTTTGTTGATTAATAGCATTAGTGTGTTTGTTTTTATATAATAATTCCTTTCCATTATAATAACAAAGTGACAAAGCAGCTCAGTTGGTGGAACGTAGTGCTGGCAAGCCTTGGGACCTGGGTTCGATTCCCAGGTCCCCCATATTTCTCAATGAATTTTGTTTTAACATGATTCCATGCAGTACGTACCCCCAGGGCCTACCATGCAGCTTCAAGTTTGTGCTTGCCACGCGCCCCATAAGATCAATCCAGTGGTCAGAAACTGTAGACCACCATGTGCATAGGTCAACGCCTCCACACACAAGCCAGGAAAGTCCATGTGGGCTAGCGTTTCATGGGCCCAAATTTCTCAATTTACCTCCAAAAGGGCCAACAAACCCCCCATGTTTGCATCTTTCTCTCTTTTTATTTTTTCTCTTATTTATTTTAATTACATTATCTGTTTTATTTTAATTCCTTAAATTAATTTTCTTTAACATAAAAATACCAAAAAATCAGAAACTATAAAAATAAAAAAATATGTTTTAATGTTTAATTCACTAACATTTTTGTAAATAAATTTTATTAATTAATTTAGTTCTAATTCTAGGTTTTAATTTTAATATTTTTGTAATAAACTAAAAAATGTAGAATTAGGGTTTTATACTTTTATTCCTTTTTTTTCTTTTTCACCATATTTAATTATTAATTATTTTTTGTAAATAAATTGCCATGTAAATAATTAGGTTAAAATTAGGGTACAAACTTAGACATTTTTTTAATAAATTAAAAATAGTTTAGAATTAGGTTTTTTAATTCCATTAATTTTCTTAGCTCCATAAATACAAAAACTCCAAAAATAATTTCTTTTTTCCTTATTTAACTTAATTAATTTCATTAATTCCAACTTAATTTCCTTAAAAGGGTCCAACGCCCTCGCATTCCCGACTTTACTTCTTCTCGCATTTTACTTTTATTTCTTTTTGCGAATATAATGTATTTATCCCAAAGCCGTGTAATAGATTAATTAGACATTTATCTTTCCGCATTTTATTTTATTTCAAATCGGGTCTTGGACTAATTTGGCGATGTAGACCCGCGCCTTTGTAATAGCGTAGGACTTTTAATTCCGCATCTTTTAACTGTTAATAATTTGCATGAAAGAATGAATGCCAAAAATAAAAACAAAGCGTAGATCACCAATGCATGAACAAGACAAATATAACTGAAAATGACACACAAATCACACACCACCCCTAAGGTACGCCTCACTGTTGCCTTGCCCCTCGAAACGTGGTCGTCGAGTAGAGGATGTTTTAGTAAGTCCTCATGTCCATGAACATGGCATGGGGGTAGCTTCTAAGGTGTCTTCCTATTGCTCTGGTGACCACAATGTCCCGAACCCTCGAATTGACCCGAACACCTCCAACGGTGGTGCTACCTACCTCTCAATGGTGGGATGGCACTACTTTAAGGACATTTACACAGACGAATTCCTTAGGGTAGGTAGATGACTCGTAGATACTTGCTCTAACTCAAAACAAATCAAAAAACTTCTTTTCACACCGACACCTTTCAAAAAGCAATTTTTCAAACACTCTTGAGGACTGATACAAGAGTCGAACTGAAATTTTCGAAGAAACTTTTTTTAAACCCACAGTTGAAAAGCAAACAAACAATTTTGAAAACACAAACGAGCAAGTATCTAAGAGCCCATGGATAACCATGGATAGAAAGGGTGCTAACACCTTCCCTTTCTATAAATCTACCTCCCGAACCGAGAGCAATCTCTATAAGGAATTTTCTGTGCTTTTGTCCTTTCCATTTGGAGAAAATAAAAGACTGTGGCGACTTTTGCTTCCGCGACATTTCGCGAACCAGCGTTAAACAGTCAGTTCCAGATCCACCGATCACAGAACTGGCGACTCTGCTGGGGAGTTTTACTTAAAGTGAGGTGTACCTTAGGATAGTTCATAACTGTGTTTTCAATTGTATTGATTTGCTTGCTTTAAATTGTGGGTTGCATGGGAGTTACATAGATCCTAACCCGGATCTGGGGATACCCTGTTTAGGTAGCATAAGCTGTGAGGGACCTGTCCGGCGTAGACCGACACGGGTGAAGCAGTGGCTACGTTGGTGTGGCACCTTGGTCTGTACCGATATCCCTTGTGTTGCAACGAGGAGAATATGGGTCTTTTGAGGAGTCATTAAGCACCAACAGACCTTAGAACCTTAAATGACACAACTTGGCCATTAGAACAGTAGCAGTATGCTACGCCCATTGAGGCTAAACTCTCGTGATGATTCTGGCTGCAAGAAAAGATTGCGATGCTATAGTTATGACTGATTGAGGGTAGTCAATGATATTGGGATCCTCTAAGAACCCGGTTACTTTTGGTAGGACAGGTATGAACCAACGAACTGAAAGAGGGTAATACCTAGACCTCATGCTGACCTAAACTTTAAGGGTTTGTCTTGTGTGCCTTATCATGTTTGCCTTTGTAAATATTTGTGGTGTGCTTTATCATAACATCATAACATCATGAGCATTGCATGCATCCTGCATAAGGAATGACCGTTTCAAAGACAAGAGGGTTTCACCTTTGCTCTGTTTGGTAGGACATCATGATGCCTGTGCGAAGGAATACTATCCGGTTCAACTTTGTTCACCCACCTGAGTTGCTTGAAGAGTTGGTTAGCAGAATTCCAAACACCACTTCCTTCATTCAGAGGCATGGTTCTCTTCTCAGTTTAGTCACTGCAAAGCGGGATCAACAGTTGATGAGTGTCCTGACCCAGTTCTATGACCCTCTATACCAGTGCTTCACCTTTCAAGACTTCCAGCTGGTCCCTACCTTGGAAGAGTTCTCTGATTTGCTTGGCATCCCTATCTTGGATCAGACTCCTTACACTGGTTGGGAAAAGACCCTCAGACTTGAGGAGGTTGCTGCAGCTCTTCCCTTGACACATCAAGAAGTAATGGACAACTGGGTGACTAGAAGCGGAGTTAAGGGTTTCTTGGCCAAGTTTCTGATTGGTAAAGCTAACAGTTTCTGGAATGACTTGGACTTTAGGGCATATGAAGACATCTTGGCTCTCTTGATCTATGGGTTAGTCTTGTTTCCTAATCCTGACAACTTCATCAATGTCACTGCCATAAGGATCTTTATGTCTCAGAACCCTGTGCCCACTCTCTTGGGTGACATCCTGCAACAACTCTATGCTCGTACGGCCCGAAGACGAGGAACTCTATGGTGTTGTATCCCTTTGTTGGTGAGGTGGTTTATTTCGCACCTCCCCAAGTTCGTGCTGAAGAACCAAGAAGGAAGAGGTTGGGCTCATAGGTTAATGTCTCTCACTGACAAGGACATCATTTGGACTTTCAGAGGTTTGGATGAGATAGATGTTATTTGAACGTTCATGCCATAAGTTTTCATTTTAGAGAATCAGAGGCTCCAACAATTGCCTTTTGATTATTGATTGCAATGATGTGCTCCTGATGATCACTATTACCATCGAAAGATGACAAGGGTGATTGATGGCTTGAAGTTTTCAGGGACTTGATCGTCCCATATCATCTTTGCTAAAGGTTGAGGGTCTATAAGCTCCTCGTTTGCCTCCCCATCATGTTGGCTCTGAGTTTGCTGGAGCAGATGAACACCATCCTGTAATGACTCATTTTGTTATCATATCGCCTCTACGGCTACCAGTAATTATGTAATTTCAAGAGGAGGGTTGCTGGGCCTTGACCCAAATATTATAATGATGTAAGACTAACTGACCCTGTTGAATTTTTTGCGGTCCGAAAAAGTTTTACCGAGGCTTCACAGTGGGCGCCAAATGTTCCTGTAAAGAACACAATTTAGATAATCTCCCCGATGCTGGTCAGGGGAGATCACACATGCACGAATATTAATTTATGGGATTCTTTTTAATCAAAGTGATGTTGGTAATGCTTTTTCTCCCCCCAACATAATACTTCATCGTTCCTTTATATAGTCATCCTATTGGATCACCAACTACCTTCAGTAATGAGTAATTATGTGTCGTTGGACATTTCTCAGGATTTAATGCCTAAAGTAACGCCCACCATCATCATAATTGCTATTGATTTTGAGTTATAATGGTTTATCTAGTTCATTCGTAGCCTCTATATGACCCTTGGTTTCACTTTGGGTGTTACAGATGAGTTGTGTACTCTGGCAATCCGACTCCTATCACAGTCTAGCGTGTATGTCCGCTCCAGGTGCCTTCATGACTTCGACATCTAAGCAACCAATTAGAGCTAGAATGGACCGACTAATATGTCGACCTCGAGCATTTTTAAAATTCCGAGGCCAACCAAGTTCCGGCTAGTCACCAAGGTTTTTAAATGAGCCATTACATCGCCCTAAACCTAAAAATATCTCGACTAATCATATCAAAATTCCAAAATATACAAACCTAAATGTAGATTTAAAGGTGACAACGATATCCATGAATAACAGATCTACAAACAAATTGAAAACTTATTGTTAATTGATTGAATGATAGTGTCTATTTTCAATTTTATAAAAAAATATTTAGGTGAGTTAAATTTTGAAGATTCATTAGAGTCAAGATAAATCTTAAAGCTCAAATAACACTTATTAAAAATACATCTATAACATGAGTTGAACTCTTCATCAACTCTTTGTCAACTTAGTCAACTCTCCGTCCCTCCGTTTGATTAAGTTTAATTTTCTTTTTGCATGCTCCCTTTTTATCAAAATAAGTACACTTTTTATCTTCTTATCTTGTGAGACATGTTACTTATAGAAGAAGAAAACTACGTTATCGCTTCTCAATGACAGGCCATACACTCACTATGTTACTGTCGTCGGCCATTACCTGCCGAAATTTTTTGCACTTTTCTCCGTAGTCCGTACCCACAAGTGTTATTTTTAATTTAATTTTTATTCTACCGACTACTAGAACTCTCCATTAACAATTACCAAGACCATTTTCTAATGTAAAATTATCACAACATTAAATTACAACATTTCACTTCAATAAAAAAATTTAACAGTAGTAATTTTTACATGTGGCAATGTTATTGTTACCGTAGTTTAAGAATAGAAAGACAGCACGATAACTTTAACAACATGTTACACCATATTTCGCCAAGTGACAAAAGATTATAGAATCTACTTCCTGTGTTCCCATCATAGGTGTCAAATAGTTGGTTGCGTCTTGGTAAAGTATAAGACTTTGAAGGCTTTTGTGTAGCCCCAAGAACCTACTTTTTTATCTGGTCCTCTAAAAAAAGAATAACTGTTCATCTA
Organism: Vicia faba; assembly: GCA_948472305.1. Taxonomy (NCBI): domain Eukaryota; kingdom Viridiplantae; phylum Streptophyta; class Magnoliopsida; order Fabales; family Fabaceae; genus Vicia; species Vicia faba. The sequence goes on from CATIWC010000038.1 coordinate 32,934, forward strand.
AGTTATTCTCAACTTTATTACTTTTCATTCTTGTTATTATAAATGTCAAAAATATAACACACTTGTGTGTAGAATTTCCATGGAGCGCTATGAGGTTGTCAAGGAAATTGGGTCTGGGAATTTTGCTGTGGCGAAGTTGGTTAGAGATGTTTTCACTAAAGAGCTTTTTGCTGTTAAGTTTATTGAAAGAGGACAAAATGTATTTATATGGTTTACCACTTTCATTTTCATTTCATGTTCTGTGTTTGTGTTTGTGTGTTTGTGTTTGGTTCATTGTTGAGATTTGTGTATTGCAGATTGATGAACATGTTCAGAGAGAAATCATGAATCATAGATCGTTGAAGCATTCTAATATCGTTAGATTCAAAGAGGTTAGCTTGTTTACTCATGATCCTTTTCTATTTTGTTACTTGTGATTTATGTGTTGTTCTAGCTTCTTGGTTTAATTCAATTTCTTAGGGATTGTAGAAACTTTGATTAAGTCTTTCTTTGCAGGTTTTGCTAACACCAACACATCTAGCTATAGTAATGGAGTATGCTGCAGGAGGAGAACTCTTTGAGAGGATATGTAGTGCTGGTAGATTTAGTGAAGATGAGGTAATATAGAAACTGAAATTGCAGTGCTGCGGTTGCGGTCATTGTAGTTGCTGCGATGCGCATTGCGGTGGTTGTTGTAGCTCGAACACTTAATGTTAAATTTGGGTTTTAAATTTTGAGTTCTACATTTCGATTCTAAATTTTGAGTTTTGACGAAAATACTTAAGGAAATCTGGGTGAAATTGTCTGATGCGGTTCCTAATATAGAAGGTTGCATGGTTTCATGTGGTCGTTGAGACTACCGCATCAGCAATATTGTGGTTGCAAACTACATTTAAAATCATGATACTATTTTAATAGTTTATTTTGTATTTCATTATGATATAATTCATATTCTGTCATGTGTAAAGGTGCTCATTTGATGAAAAGGTTCAACAAAATACATATCTAGTTATAACTTTTTCTGTTAAGCTTGTATAATCATTGTTTCATTCATAGTTTTTGGTCCAATCTTTGATATTTTTTTATTATCAGGCAAGGTTTTTCTTTCAGCAATTGATATCTGGAGTCAGTTACTGTCATTCAATGGTACGAAACGAAACAAAACCCTTCCGATATAATTCTGATCATTACAAGGACCAGATATTTTTAGTTAAAGCATGTTTTTTATGCAGCAAATCTGCCATAGAGATTTGAAGCTTGAAAACACCCTCTTAGATGGAAGCTCCGCACCACGAGTCAAAATTTGTGACTTTGGTTACTCAAAGGTAACATGTGAACAAAACATTACAAGTCTAGAATCATTTTGTCAAGTGATGTTCATTTGTTTTTTTACCTTGTCTTTTAGTCATCTGTGTTGCATTCCCAACCGAAGTCTACGGTGGGAACTCCAGCTTACATTGCACCCGAGGTCCTGACAAAGAAAGAATACGATGGAAAGGTCAAGCCTTGTTTTGCCTTATTATGGATTTGGATAGTGTTGAGTGTAACCATATGCAGTCAGCCACATTGGAATCATCCAATGGATGGTTCAGATTTCAATGCAGATTTTAATTTGCTAACTATATTTTCATTGAAAGCTATAGGTTGCAGATGTTTGGTCTTGTGGAGTCACCTTATATGTGATGTTAGTCGGCGCGTATCCTTTTGAGGACCCCGAGGATCCAAAAAACTTTAGGAAAACAATTAGTGTGAGTCATGTTAACTTCAAACTTGTTGAATTTTTTAAGCAAAATGAAGTTTGGAAAGAAGACTGAATTGTTTAGTTATACTTTCTCTGTTCTGATGTTTTAATCGGTCCTCTCGTGGTTTATTGCAGAAGATACTTAGTGTCCAGTACAAAGTTCCTGATTTTGTTCGAGTTTCATTGGGATGTATACACCTTCTTTCTCAAATATTCGTCGCTGATCCTGAAAAGGTATGTATTGTAGTTTGTTTAATGTCAAAAAAACGAGTTTTTGTTTCTCTGACAATAAATTCCTTGGAGCACAAGATTTAATTACGGTTGCGCTAGATCACAATGTCTATCTATGCATCACTGACACTTCAAATTGAAGGTGTGTTTGAATGTGTGGCACATGTAGTCTAGTGTTTGTGCTTCGTAGTTGTCTATATACTTGAAATGCATGTAGCTTACTTCTGAATTTCATTGAGTATTTTATGCCATTTTACAGAGAATTACAATACCAGAAATCAAAAAGCATCCATGGTTTTTGATGAACTTACCAATAGAATTAATGGAAGGTGGAAGCTGGCAAACCAATGATGTAAATAATCCATCACAAAGTGTTGATGAAGTTCTGTCCATCATACAAGAGGCAAGAAAACCTCTTAACATCCCCAAACTTGGAGGCCTTCTTAGTGGAGACAGTATGGAGTTGGATGATTATGATGCTGATATCGAAGATATAGAAACGTTCGATGATTTTGTCAGCCCTCCTCTTTAAGTGTATTCATGAACAAACACGACATCTGGTTGAAGATGTGTTTTGTGACCAGCACTCACACGGCAACAACACATATATTCAATAACGCCATTCTATCTAGTTATATTGGTATTGACGGTGTCTGGGTCATGTTTTGTGTTGTGTGTTTAGTATTTATGTTTGTGTTGGTGTTTTGTAGTGAAGAAATTCTTTGTTTATATTGCAATTAACACAAGTGTAAGAATTATCAAGTTTTGGAACTTCGAGATTCAAGTACCTTTTTTTGTAAATATGTAAAATATCACATGAGCTTTTCCAAAGAAGAGAATGCAAGTTGTGGAATAAGTTTCTTAACGGGACAATGGTCTCTTGTTTAGTCATTGATCTATTTAATAACGGTTGAGAAAGATATATAATCACGATGAGTTAAGTGTTATTATGTAGGGGGTCGTTGTAAGTAGGTTATTTATAATCACGGTCTATTGTTTGTGGTAGTAAATTGAATAACGTATTACATATAAATATGGTTAAATCAAATGATTGTTGTTGTATGCGCTACATACAACAACAATTGAATTAAACAACCGTTGTTGTATGTGTTTTAATAAATAAATAAAAATGAAGTAGTAGCACAACAACATCAAAAAGAACAATAAAAACAACATCAAGAACAAGAATAATAAAAACAAAAACAACAAAAAAAAGAAAAAGGAGGAGGAGGAGGAGGAGGAGGAGGAGGAGAGGAGGAGGAGGAGAAAGGAAGAAGAAGAAGAAGAAGGAGAAGAAGGAGAAGAAGGAGAAGAATAAGGAATGCGGAGGAGGAGGAGGAGGAGGAGGAGGAGGAGGAGGAGGAGAAAGGAAGAAGAAGAAGAAGAAGAAGAAGAAGAAGAAGAAGAAGAAGAAGAAGAAGAAGAAGAAGGAGGAGGACATGGAGAACGAGAAGGATGAGGAGGAGGTGGAGGAGGAGGTGGGAAGAAGAAGAAATAGTAGAAGCAGAAGGAGGAGGAGGAGAAGAAGAAGAAGAAGAAAAAGAAGAAGAAGAAGGAGGAGAAGGTGAAGGAGCAAGAGGAGGAGGAGAAGAAGAAGAAGAAAAACAATGAGGAGGAGGAGGAGGGGGAGGAGGAGGAGGAAGAGGAGAAGAAGAAGTAAGAAGAAGAAGAATAAGGAGAAGGTGAAGGTGAAGGAGCAAGAGGAGGAAGAAGAGAAGGAGGAGAAAGAGAAAGAGGAGAAGGAGGAGGAAGATGAGGAGTAGGACGAGAAGAAGGAAGAGGAGAAGGAGAAGGAAAATGAGGAGGAGGAGGAGGAGGATAAGGAGAAAAAGAAGGAGAAGATGAAGGAGGAGGAGGAGCAGGAGTATGAGGAGGAGTAGAAGAAGAAAAAGAAGAAGAAGGAGGAGGAGGAAGAGGAGGAGGAGGAGAATAAGAAAAAGGAGCAGGAGGAGGAAGATGAGACGAAGAAGAAGAAGAAGAAGAAGGAGGAGGAGGAAGAAAGAAGGAGGAGGAGGAGGAGGAGGAGGAGGAGGAGGGAAGAAGGAAGAGGAGGAGGAGAAGGAGAAGGAGGAGAAATAGAAGGAAAAGAGGATGAGGAGGGGGAGTAGGAGGATGAGGAGAAAAAGAAGAAGGAGAAGTTGAAGGAGGGGGAGGAGGAGGAGAAGAAGTAGTAGAAGAAGAAGAGAAAGAAGAAGAAGAAGAAGAAGAAGAAGAAGGAGGAGGAGGAGGAGGAGGAGGAGGAGGAGGAGGAGGAGGAGGAGGAGGAGGAAGAAGAGAAGGAGGATAAGAAGAAGCAGGAGCAGGAGGAGGGGGAGGAGGAGGAGGAGGGAGGAGCAGGACGAGGAGAGGAGGAGGAGAAGAAGAAGAAGAAGAAGAAGAAGGAGGGGGAAGAAGGAAGAAGGAGGAGGACGGGGTGGAGGAGAAGTAGGAGGAGAATTAGGAGAAGGAGGAGAGGAGGAGGAGAAGTAGGAGGAGAATTAGGGAGAAGGAGGAGAGGAGGAGGAGGAGGAGAATAAGAAGAAAGAGAAGGTGAAAGAGTAGGAGGAGGGGGAGAAGATGAAGGAGGAGGAGAAGAAGAAGGAGGAGGAGGAGGAGGAGGAGGAGGAGGAGGAGGAGGAGGAGGAGGAGAAGAAGAAGAAAAAGAAGGAGAACGAGAAGGAGAAGGAGAAGAAGGAGGAAGGGGAGGAGGAGGAAAGAATAATAATAATAATAATAATAATAATAATAATAATAATAATAATAATAATAGTAATAATAATAAGGAGGAAGAGGAGGAGGAGGAGGAGGAGAAGAAGAAGTTAGAAGAAGAAGAAGAAGAAGAAGAAGAAGGAGGGAAGAGTGAAGAAGAAGAAGGAGGGGGAGAAGGAGGAGGAGAATGAGGGGGGGGAGGAGGAGGAGGAGGGGGAGAAAGAGGAGAATGGGGAAGAGGAGAAGAAGAAGTAAGAAGAAGGAGGAGGAGGGGAGAAGGAGAAGGAATAGGAGGAGGAGGAGGAGGAGGAGGAGGACAAGGAGGAGGAGGAGAAAGAGAATGAGAAGGAGGAAGGGGTGATGAGGAGAAAAGAAGAAGAAGAAAGAGAAGGTGAATGAGGAGGAGAAGAAGTAGGAGGAGGAGGAGGAGGAGGTGAAGAAGAAGAAGAAGAAAAATAAGTTGGAGGAGGAGGAGGAGGAGGAGGAGAAGAAGAAAAAGGAGGATGAGGAAGAGGAGAAGGGGGAGGAGGAGGAAGAGGAGGAGAAAAAGTAGAAAGAAGAAGAATAAGGAGGAGGGAAGAGGAGGAGGAGGAGGAGGAGGAAGAGGAGGGAAGAAGTAGGAGGAGGAGAAGGAGAAGGAGAAAGAGGAGGAGGAGGAGGAGGAGAAGAAGAAGAAGAAGATGGAGAATGTGAGGAGGAGGAGGAGAAATAGGAGGAAAAGGAGGAAGATGAGGACGATGAGATGGAGGAGAAGAAGAAGAAGAATGAGGAGGGGGAGAAGGAGGAGGAGAAGGATGCAGATGGCGAGGAGAAGGAGGAGAATAAGAAAAAAAGGGAGGAGGAGTACGAGGAGGAAGAGGAGAAGGAGGATAAGAAAAAGAAGGAGAAGGAGAAGAAGAAGAAGAAGAAGAAGAAGAAGAAGAAGAAGAGGGAGGAGGAGGAGGAGAAGAAGGAGAAGGAGGAGTGGGAGGAGGAAGAGGAGGAGCACAAGGAGGAGGAGGAGGAGGAGGAGGAGGAGAAAAAGAAGAAGCAGGAGGAGAAGGGGGAGAAGGAGGAGGAAGAGAAGAAGAAGAAGAAGAAGAAGAAGAAGAAGGTGAAGGAGGAGGAGGGGGATGAGAAGAAGAAGAAGTAGAATGAGGAGGAGGAGTAGAAGGAGAATGAATGAGGAGGATGGGGAGGAGGAGGAGGAAGAGGAGGATGGGGAGAGAAGGAGGAGAACGACGAAGAGGAGAAGAAGAAGAAAAGAAGGAGCTGGAATATGAGAAGGAAAAGGAGAAGAAGAAGGAGGAGGAGAAGGAGGAGGAGGGAAGAAGAAGAAGGAGGAGGAGGAGGAGGAGGAGGAGGAGGAGGAGGAGAAGAAAGAGGAGAAGGAGAAGGAATGGGAGGAGGAGGATGAGAAAAAGAAGAAGAAGAAGAAGAAGAAGAAGAAGAAGAAGAAGAAGGAAGAGAAGGAGAAGTAGAAGGAGGAGGAGGAAGAGGAGGAACAGCACGAGGAGGAGGATGGGGAGGAGGAGGAGAGGAGAGGAGGAAGAGGAGGAGGAGAAGAAGAAGAAGAAGAAGAAGAAGAACAAGAACAAGAACAAGGAGGATGGAAGAAGGAGGATGAGGAGGAAGAGGAGGAGGAGGGAAGAAGTAGGAGAAGGAAAAGGAGAAGAAGAAGATGATGATGAAGGAGGAGGGGGAGGAGAAGATGGAGGAGGAGAAGAAAAAGAACAAGGAGGAGGAGGAGGAGGAGGAGAAAAAAGAAGAAGAAGAAGAAGAAGAAGAAGAAGAATGAGAAGGTGAATGAGGAGGAGGAGGAGAAGTAGGAGGAGGAGCAGGAGAAGAAGAAGAAGAAGAAGAAGAAGAAGAAGAAGAAGAAGGAAAAGGAGGAGGTGGGGAGGAGGATGAGGAAGAGGAAAAGGAGAAGTAAGAAGAAGAAGAAGAAGAAGAAGAAGGAGGAGGAGGATGAGGATAAGGAGAATGAGGAGGAGGAGGAGAAGTAGGAGGAGGAGCAGGAGGAGAAGAAGAAGAAGAAGGAGGAGGAGGAGGAGAGGAGGTGGGGAGAAGGATTAGGAAGAGGAAAAGGAAAAGAAGAAGTAAGAAGAAGAAGAAGAAGAAGAAGAAGAAGAAGAAGAAGGAGGAGGAGGAGGAGGAGGAGGAGAAGGAGAAAGATGAGGAGGAGGAGAAGAGAGGAGGAGGAGGAGGAGAATAAGAAGGAAGAAGAAGAAGAAGAATGGGGAGGGAAGAAGGAGGAAGAGGAAGAAGAGAAGAAGAAGAAGAAGAAGAAGATGATGATGATGATGAAGGAGGAGGAGGTGATGAAGAAGAAGAAGAAGAAGGAGGAGAGAGAGAGGAGGAGGAGAAGAACAAGGAGGATTAGTAGGATGGGGGAGAAGTAGGAGGAGAGCAGGAGGAGAAGAAGAATAAGAAGAAGAAGGAGAAGTAGGAGGTGGGGAGAAGGATGAGGAAGAGGAAAAGGAGAAGAAGAAGAAGAAGATGATGAAGAAGAAGAAGAAGGAGGAGGAGGAAGAGGAGGAAGAGGAGAAGAGAGGAGGAGGAAGAGGAGAAGAAGAAGGAAGAAGAAGAAGAAGAAGAAGAAGAAGAAGGAGGAGGAGGGGAGAAGGAGGAAGAGGAGAGAAGATGATGATGATGATGATGATGATGATGAAGGAGGAGGAGGAGGAGATGGAGGAGAAGAAGAAGAACAACAAGGAGGAGGAGGAGGAGATGAAGGAGGAGAAGAAGAAGAACAAGGAGGAGGAGGAGGAGGAGGAAGAGGAGAAGATGAAAAAGTAAGAAGAAGAAGAAGAAGAAGAAGAAGAAGAAGAAGAAGAAGGAGGAGGAGGAGGGAAGAAGGAGGAGGAGGAGGAAGAGGAAGAGGAAAGAAGAAGGAGGAGATGGAGAAGGAGAAGGAGGAGGGGGAGGAGGAGGAGAAGGAGGAAGGGGATAAGGAGAAGGAGAAAGAGAGGAGGAAGAGGAGGATGAGTAGAAAAAGAAGAAGAAGAAGAAGAAGAAGAAGAAGAAGAAGAAGAAGAAGGGGAAGGTGAAGGAGGAGGAGGAGGAGAAGTAGGAGGAGGAACAGAAGAAGAAGAAGAAGAAGAAGAAGAAGAAGAAGAAGAAGAAGAATGAGGAGGAGGAGAGAAGGATGAGGAAGAGGAGAAGGAGAAGAAGAAGTAAGAAGAAGAATGAGGAGAAAGAGGAGGAGGGGGAGGAGGAGGATGAGGAGAAAAAGAAGAAGAAAAAGAAGGAAAAGGTGAAGGAGGAGGAAGAGAAGTAGGAGGAGGTGAAGGAGGAGGATGAGAAGAAGAAGAAGAAGAAGAAGGAGGAGAAGGAGGAGAATGAGAAGGTGTAATACCTCATATTTGTCCTACCCATTTCACTTTTATCTAGCTTATGCATCTCACACTTTTCTCATGTGCATAACCTTCATTAGGTCAGCTAACACATCATGCACCATTAATCAATAAATATTTGGCATGGGACCAAGGATCTTGATGAGTTAAGGTTTCTACATGGTTTGAAGCTTCTGATTAACACTCTACAAACTTGGTCTAACTGGTTTTCTCTTTGAATATGTATAGGGTTTGGCTCTATAATCATCATGGGCTTCTTTCTCTCAATATGTGGGATTTATTCATCGTAGGATGTGTGGTTCCTCTATTACTTGTGGTGCAACTCATTCTGATGGACTTCTTTCAAAGATGTTACACTTGGACATAAAATGCTTGTGGATCATGGATTAAAAGTCATTTCATGAAGTTTGTGTCATGAGATGACTTAGGGTTGCATTTGTACTTTCTTATCGTCAATTCGAAGATTGGTTCAAGACATTCACTTTGAATCTTATGCAAGGATTTGAGGTTTTACATGGAGTATTTTGGAAATCCTTTCTAAGAGAGAAGTCATTTGCGCAAGCTTTGACTCTTAGTCACAGTCAACCATGGAAGGTGGACCTTTGACCAAAATTTTTTTTTGTCACTTTTGGCTTTCATCTCGTGGTTTATCTAAGTATAGCATGGCAGGGCATAAAGTACAAATGGGAGAAGACTTGAAATTTTAAATAAAACAATAATGGAGGGAAAACAACTCAAACTTGATTCATGTTTTGTTTATTACAAATTCAAGGATACATTACAACTTTGACCAAAACCCTTACATGTTCAAATAACTCCAAATCAAAGTTTCCATTACAAATTTTCCATTATATCAAGATTACAAAAATTCAAAGGGAGATTACAAGTTGTATCTCAGTCAACAAAAAGTCCATTATACGCAAAAGGGAATCGTAAAAAATATACATAGTAGTCTATTGTTTCTAATTCAAATAACACGGCCCTTCTTTGAGTCAATATTCGTGCTTCCATCTTCACTTTCTTTCAACCTTTTTCCTCAAGCCCATATCAAAGAAAAAAAATCAGTTCATGACTTGCAACATCACAAAGTAAAACCGGCTTGCGTCCTCCTACATCCCATCCATCAAAACTTCATGCCATTTCCTTAAATCCATTCTAACCAGTTTCATGTTCTCTAAGGGACATCCATGTACAAATTACCTTGCAGACCTGCATATATTACAACAAAGAATAGTCTGTGAACAATAAATTGATTCATGTTATGTCCATCCATTAAATCCAAATCCCCAATCAATTCGCAAGCTAAACCAAAATACAAAACCAGATTACACAAATAATTCAGTTCAAATAAATAGTTAACTTGCACCTCAGAATAAACAAAAAAATTTAGTTCATAAGAAAACACTTCAAATCATGAAGTTATCAAAACAAAAATCAGCAAGATGTACAGGCAGATCGACAATTGAACCTAGAGGCATAACTGATAAGCTATCTCATACATAACCAAAAGTCTGCACAAAACCGACTTTGCACCCATGTTCCATAATATTCAGCACAACACATTAGTTTTAAACTCAGAATTCTAAAATATTAGAGGGATGTTTTACCAAAAAATATCAGATAATAATGCCAGCTTAGTATATCAGGAAAAGAGTTGAAACGGAAAAGAGAGGAAGAAGTACGATTCAACACTAACAAAATTCCTAACAGAAAACAGAAGCCTAATAAAAAAAAGAATTTAACCACCTCCATAACAGAAAACTAACAGATTCCAACTAGCTTTTCTAACAACCTCTAAACCCCTAACTATTTCTAACTCATTCAACAAAAACTTCTCAACAGAACTACAAACAAACCTATAACAGATAACTGAACAGAGGCAGAGAAAAAATTCAACTATAGAAAACTACAGAAAATATCAAAAGAAGAGAAGGGAGGGAATTTTAGTCAAGACATAACAAAAATTATCCACAGAAACTGACCAGAAAATTCAGAAAAACCTTCAACTTCTCTCTGCAACTTCATTGCCCATGGCTTCAAGCTTCAATCACCAACAAACTCTTAAAATTTTCTCTTCACTCTCACTTCCTCTGCTTCGTTCTTCCACCTTCTCTCCATATTCATTTTTGAATCCACACCTTATCTTTATCATATTTGTAATGTTCTTCAGGAATCATCTTCATAAACATCAATTTGCTACTGAGTTTTATCATCACATCGATACAGAGCTCGAAGCAGCTTCAACAACACTGTAACAAAAATGAATCCACATCAGTCTGCATCCCCAGCGCATCGTAACAACCTCCACATATTAACCTGTATCGCAATGCATCGAAGCGGTAAAATAACAACGTAATAAGAAGATCCAACAAGAAAATGGAGTATCGCGTCTGAGTGAAGTTGAAGAGAGCGGTGAACAAGAAGAAAAGAAGATCAGAACAAGAATATATACCCAAACCTCTATATTTATCTCTATCCTCATTTCATTTTAAGAGTCACTGGAACTGCTCCGGTAGGTTAGTATCGATCACCATTGTTCTTTCATCTTTTCACTCATTTCAAAATGTCACTGCGAAAGGGGAGTGATGTGGGTTGAAATCCCCAATGTCTCATAACCTAGAAATTCGTTATCATTGTCTGATTTGTCTTTTAGGGATTATGTATTTGTTCGTTCGAATTTGCTAGATGTGGTTTGATTTGTTTCAAATTGATAAAGGAGAGGGGTAGTTTTGAAGTCAGGGTTGAGTTTTAGGTAGGAACAACGTTTAGATTTCTAGATTCAGGGCGGTTTGGAAGTTGATCGGTGGTGATAGTGTTTGCGGGCGCAACAAAAAATAAGGCAAGGGAGCACGAGGTAGAGGCTGATCGGAATGAGATGGAGGCGGTTTTCTATTTTGCGGCGCAATTATGAATTTGAGAGAATAATAATGGCACTGATCGGGGGACGAGGGAGGAGTTCTCTGAGGAATATGAAACGACACTATGAACCCTATTTCTCCACTACCAAATGCACCATTTTTATACTAGTTTTCTTCCCTTAGTTTATCATTCGATAAATAAAAAAGAAATAATAAAGTTGAACGATGTTGGGCTAGGTAATGGACCGGGTTGCCTGCACTTGCTTAGGCCCGTTTCTATTTTAAGACATAAGGGAGTCATAAAAATATGGAATTGTTGTGTACTGGGCCAAAACACTTTCCCTTGAGCCCAGTGTACTTTTTATTTGAGGACCTAATGCATACAAAAAAGAGAAAGTGGCTGGTGGTAATGATTAAATGGACCAAAACAGGCTTTCCCTTAGACCCACGAGCACCCCTTTTTGCAGCCTGATTGATATTAAAAAAATGGCCTTAAGGCCTATATTGTGCTTGGATCAGTGCCTGGATTGCTAGGCAAAAGCCCCTGGATTTTAATTTTCACCCCCTGACTCTTTCTATTTGTTTTAGGATTTTCTTTTAATTTTTCTATATTTGTCATGATAAAAGAATATAAAAATCAATAAAATTTGTTACTTTCTTAATTGATTTTAGAAATTAATTATTTAGTTTTTTAGAATTTTCCTTACATAAAAACTAATAATAAAAATACTTTGCTTCTTTTAGTTTTTATCCATATCTTCGTACCGTTTCGCCTTGTTATTTTTTTGACGCGTTTGTTCATTATGCAAGGTACATTTTTATGCTTTCGATCATGTAACATAATAGGTACATTTTTTCCTGGATTTCCCTTTCGGGTTTTCAATCCAACGGGATAGTTTTTTTTATATGCCCCTAATTCTTGCCTGGATCGCCCTTTAGGGTTTTCGATCCACCAGGACGTTCCTTTTTGCCTAAGTCTCCCGTTTAAGGTTCGAGCTTAGCGAGCTTCTTATACATAGTATTTTTTACTGCGTCTAAATTTGCTGAATGCGATAGTTCTTCCCCATCCATTATTGTGAGGATGAGACTACCACCGGAGAATGATGTTTTCACTGTGTATGGAACTTCGTAGTTGGGTGTTCGTTTACCATGTGAGTCGAGGCAAGGTAGCAGAATCCTTTTGAGTGATAAATCTCCTTTTTGAATATTCGAGGCCGAACTTTTGTAGGGTCCGCTTGTAAATGATAGAGACATTTTCTGGATATTCTTGCTTTTCCAGGTACTTCTTGATGTCGTAAAATCAAGGCTTGTTGTCTGACCCTTCTTCAATAGCAAGGCAATATGCGGGGCTCTTCGAAGTGTCTGTTTGTGATGCGCGATTCATGGTTCGGCCAAGTTACTTTGAACATAGTTGATATAGTTGCCAGAGCGTCTGCCATTTGATTTTCTTCTCGTGGGATGTGACTAAAAGTGATCTTTGTGAATTCCGCAGTCAAATTTAAAACATGATCCCAATATGGAATCAGTTTTGGATGTTTTAGTATTCCATTCGTCGTTGACTTAGTATATGAATAATGCGGAGTCCCAAATACTTCAAGATGCTTTATTCTCAGATCAATGGCAGCTTCCAGTCCTAGTAAACAGGCTTTGTACTTGGTGTAGTTAAAACACAATCTTGCAGTATAGGGCTTGTGATAATTCTTTGGAGAAGTTAAAACTGCCCATATACTGTGCCCCAGTGCATTTGAAGCCCCGTCGAACATGAGTGTCTGACGTGCCCCTGGCTTGATTTCTTTCGTTAGGTCCTGGTATCTCATGTCACCTATGACATCTCTATTTGGAAAGTTGAACTTCATAGGTTGATATTCTGGCAGTGGTTGGTGAGCTAGATAATGACTTGATCAGCCTTTCTTTGACGCTCTGTTCTAACATTGCCCCTAGCTCTATTTCTTCCTTTGTACCTAGATTAATGGTCTTAATAGCCTCTTGATACGGTTGTACATTGTCAGCCTTTTGCTCTATTTCCCTTGCCATTTCCTCAGAGAGTTCAAGATCTTCATCATCTTCCTCTTCAACTTGGTTGATGGGAGCATCAAAATTATATCGGGTCGCAGCAGTAACATTATCGGTTGTTTTAGGCATGGATCTGCACCTTTATCATGTTTTGGTGCAGATTTTAGTATATGAGCTTTTGAAAATGCATATGCAGATAAAGTATTGCCATTTTGAAATTTAAGAGATAAATGCAAGAGAAAGACATGGATCTTAATTGAAAACAAAAATATAACTTTTATTGGTTGCAAATATTGCCTGAAACAAAAACGGGGACCCTTACAAGCAACCCCTATGCCTCGGGCTTGACATAAGTTCTTTTTAAAACAAGAAAATTATTTAGGAAAGAAAATATCTCAGGAATCTCCACGGCAGTCCATCTTTTGAGTTCTTCTCCTGGGGTGCATTCTCGATGAAGTCAATTTCCCCTTTGGGTTGAGTTTTTTGGATATCTTCGCCACATGTCCGCCATGCTATATAAAGGTCTCTTTGATCGGAGGAAAACATGCTTCAACCTTCAGAGTAGATTTATATTTTTCTTTAGGATATGGTCTGAATTGGACTATCCCCTGGTCCACTAGCTTTTGTAGCATTCTCTCGAAGGCTTCATTATATTCCAACAGGAATCCACATTCGAACAGATACTCCTTCAACAAGTTGATTGAGGTTTTTGCTTGTCTGGTTACCCCAAAGTTAGTGACTATTTCATTTGCATTTATTCTCGGCCCATCGTGCAAAGGCATAAGGTTTGATTTGATGTTAGGCTTCTCAAAAGTGATGTCTTGAGATTCTAAAAAATCTTGGACCTTATGCTTGAATGCCCATAATTGTTCTATGGTGTGCCCCAGAGAGTTAGCATGGTATTCGCATATGGAGTCGACAATGTACCTTCGCGGAAGTGCCCCGACCGAAGGAGCTAGAGGCTTGAGTTCCACAAAAAATGCCTTGACCAGGTGTTGTAGTAACTGGCTGGGTGGCGTATGGAGTGGATCAAAATTTCTTTGCGGCCTTCTGAAGCTATCTTGGTGCTGTCCTTGTGGGATCATTAATGGTTGTGGTGCCTTTGGTTGTAAGGCGACAACATTAATTTCTCCCTCTTTTCCTTTGAGGAAGTTTGAAGCAGGCCTTTTTGAATTATAGGGTCTTGCTTCTGGCTCTTTTCTTAGTTGGTGACCGCTTGATGCACTAATTGTTTGAGCTACTTCTTCGAAAGCTACCCTGGGAATCTGGTCTTGTTTGTCAATGAAGTTCTTTAGGGCTAGGAGAACTTGACTCAGATCTCCTTTAATCGAACTTACATCACCTTTGACTTGGTCTAGATCTTCCTTGAATGCAGCCTGGTTTTCTCGATCTGTTCCAAGGTTCTTTGTTGATAGGCCCTTGTTTGATATGGAGGCCAAGTAGGTGAAGATCTTCTTCTACCAATGGTTCAACTGGAGTTTTTTTTTTATTTAAAAAAATATGAGTTTTGGTATGATATGCAGGTGTTTATGAATGCATGCATGCGAATGAATATGTATGAATATGAACGGGGTTAAATGTCTTATTCACTTGGATATATATTTATCTTTTGCTTATTATTTTACTTGGTGACTAGCTTTAAAATAGATATGCCAACGAGATAGGGAAACAAAATGCCTTTATTGAAAGTAACATAATCCATATATTGAAAAATATTACAATTTGAAATCAAACAAGTTTGCATGAAACATAAATAAAAGGGAAATAAATCTTCTAGGTGCGCTGCAGATGTCTGCTCTTGAAACCATCCACCTTTGCTTGACAAAGCTTGAGAAAGTCTTCAGTACATTATTTCCCTTTTGTGGCTTTGATTTCAGACATGTTTGGCGCATTAGCACGGACAAGTTGTTTCCTTCGGTATCCATTTTTAAAGACAATCACTGAGATCTTGAGTTTATTATTATTTTTTGTACCCCCTGTGAATAAGACAAATAAAAAGAAATGGGTGACGAATATATTAAATGTATGACGAATATATGAAATGTATGAATGCATATGTGTAGGGTTGAGTGACGGAATTTTTGTTAAATCAACATATTTTAGGATGCTTCGTTGTTTGCCAAAAGAGGTGAAATATAGAATGTTGTCTTGAAATTGGGGCAACTATGGAGTGAAAGTTGCATGAAGTATATTAAGGAAGAAAGTGACAAGCCAACATCCATCCGGTTATACGGTTCGACCGACACAGCCACAACTTTATTGTCAAAGAGACAATCGACCATAATGAGGGCTGCCAAGACAAGAGTATAGGGTTATACTACCTTCTCGTTGGTGCGATTTTGGCAAGTTTCAAGCCTTTCGTATGACTTGCTCTCATTTCATTACGGCATGTGTATATACTCATCAAGACACATTATAACTTCTATCTCCTATTTACAAGTCTG
>CATIWC010000039.1:0-19916 GCA_948472305.1 Vicia faba
CCATTTAATTTATGCAATCAATTATTTTGTAAATATTCCAAAATTGATGTAATAGCTAGGTTTAAATTCTTTGTCTAAATACCCCCCCATTTGAACATTTGTACCCCCTTCCCATATTGTGTTGTAATAGTGTAGGAATTTTACTTTTCGCACTTTAAACGCTTTCTAAATATACCATGCTAGAATTAGGGTTTGTATGCAAATAAAAAGAACAAAATTAGTTTGACCTAATTTCAAGATAATCAAGCATGAAAATGGACAACACATATCACACTTGCACCCCTAGGGTATTCCACTTGTTGCCTTCAAATAAATGGGCCATATTGCATGTTAGGTTTTCTTTGGGTAAAACAAACAATCAAATGATCATAGTCCCTCGATGACACTTTCGAAAAGTTGCCTAAAATGATCAAAGTCCCTTTCAAAGAGAAATTGCCCAAAGATACTTAGCACTATTGCAATTATGGTCTAAACGATGACCCGCGCCCGTCCCTTTCACCTCCTAACACAAGATTGTCCACCAAATGCAATGGTGGAACAAAATTGTTAAAAGGGTTAAAACATAACAAAAATCTTTGAGAACTTTAGGGTAGATAGCTCTTAAGTACTTGTCAACTTGCAAAACAAAACACTTGCCTATTTTCAAACCACACTTCACAAACACTTTCAAAACAAACTTTCAAAAATCTTGGAATATCTTTTCAAAAAAGACAAACACCTTTTGTAAAACATTCGAGTAAAGAATTGTTACAAGGGTAGCCTATACAAGGCATCTTTTTCAAAACATTTTCAAAACCACACACCAAGCACCATTTCAAACAATTGAAAACCAAGGCAAGTTGATCTAAGCAAGTACCTAAGAGCCCATGGATAACCATGGATAGAAAGGGTGCTAATACCTTCCCTTTCTATAATCTACTCCCCGAACCCAAGAAAAATCTCAAAGGTTTTTGCTGTGCTTTTTAAACCTTTCCTTAGGATAAAATAAAAAGTCGGTGGCGACTCTTGCTCAACCGAAACATTTGCGAAAACAAACACAAAACCATAGTCAGTTCTCCCACCGTATCACAGAACTGGCGACTCTGCTGGGGAAATTTTTGAAGTGGAGTAACCTTAGGGCTTAGATCACCCTCTTGCATGACTAATTGTTTGAATTGTTTGCTTTATATCTTGGCTCTATTGTTTGGGTTTGCAATCCTACACCTGGATTTTGGGAAACATTCATAGATAGCAATACGTTGTGGAAACTGTGCGGGGTATACCGACACGGTCGAAGCAATATCTATATTAGTGCGACATATTTGTGAGTACCGGTAACCCTTGAGTTCAATCAAGGAGAGTACGGGGCCGCTGAGTGATGTCACTAAGCACTAATGACCTAGAACCTTACTTGACCATCTTGGCCTTTTATTAGGGGTAGTGAGATGACCGGCTTTGGTGCAGTCCGAAGTTGGTAGATACTCGATACTACACTCATTGAGGGTTGTTTTCTTGGAATATTTTGGTCGCTAGTTAAGTGGCTAAACCAAAACAATGAACATTGAAAACAATCCAATGATATTGAGCTCCTTAGAACCCGGTTACTATTTATAGGACAGGTTTTTAAGCCAACTACACTCAAGAGGGTACTTACCTATGAAACCCCATGCCAGCCTGAAACTAGGGTTTGGTGTGATTTGCTTGTACATATGTTTTGTGCATACATCATAAACATCATAAAACATCATATGCATTCACTAACCATTTCAAGGGTTTGGATCTTTCATCTTTGTTCTTGTTTTGTAGGTCATGGAAATTCCTCGCAGAAATACCATCCAAGTCAACCTTGTAAGGATCTCTCCTCAACTCAAGGAGCTCACCTCAAGAATTCCTGAAAACTCATCCTTCAGTGAAAGACATGGTAGACTGCTCAGCCTAGTCAACACCAACATTGAAGAAGACATGATGAAAGTGCTATTCCAGTTCTTTGACCCTCTTCACCACTATTTCACTTTCCCTGATTATCAGTTGGTGCCCACTTTAGAGGAGTTTTCTCAACTCCTGAGAATTCCTATCCTTAATCAACTACCCTTCAACGGTATGGAAAAGGAACCAAAGCCGGAAGATGTTGCTCGAGCATTACATCTACAACCATCTGACATCAAGGGGCATTGGGAAACCAGAAGCGGCGTCAAAGGATTCTTAGCAAAATTCTTGTTTGAAAAGGCACAAGAATGTTGGAACTCATTGGACCTACAAGCCTTTGAAGAGATTGTGGCACTCCTTATCTATGGGTTGGTCTTGTTCCCAAATCCTGACCAATTGGTAGATGTCAACGCCATCAAAATCTTCTTGTCCAGAAATCCAATACCAACATTGCTTGGGGACATCCTTCACTCATTTTACACACGAACAATGAGAAAGAGGGGTGTTCTCATGTGCTGTACTCCTCTCCTTGCAAGGTGGTTTATTTCGCACCTTCCACAATCTGTCTTGAAGAATGACCAAGGCTCAAGGTGGTCCCAACGGTTGATGACTCTTACTCACTCTGATGTACATTGGTGTTCTCGGTCCAGAGAAAATGTCATCATCGTCGATCATTGTGGAGAGTTTCCTAATGTTCCTTTACTTGGAATCAGGGGAGGTATCACCTACAACCCTTGCCTAGCTTTGAGGCAATTTGGATATGCACGGAGGAATGGCCCTCATGACATGTTGATTCCTGACCTAGTTTTTGACTTCGACAACGATGCGCAAGGACTTAGCCAAAGATTCATCAGAGCTTGGGGAAGACCCAACAAGGTTGATAGCAAGACTCTGGGACACAAGAACTCCATCCCTCTTGAGCCTTATCTCAAGTGAGTACGAGCCCGAGCCCAAAGTCTGATGATGCCTTATCCTCATGTCCTCCCTGTGATTAAAGAGCCCGTCAAGGAAGGAGAGGCCCCCTACACCATCCTACATCCGGACATGCCTACATCGTGGGAGGAAATGTAGAAAAGTTGGATTCAGCTCAAGGAGGAACGGAATACTTTTGAAGCCAGCTTCTACGCTAATGAGAAGAAGGTTTTAGAGCTTACCCGCCAACTCCATGAGCAAGAGGCCCTCAACACCTACATTGCGCCAAAGAGGATGCGCAATGTCTTTCTGCCTTGAGAAGTTATTTTGTAATATTTGGCCCATGGGGCATTTATGTACTAACACATTTCTTCTTATTAATATGACGGGCGTTCTTCTTTGTCTGAAACAATTTTGAATGTTCTAAATCCTTGAATGCATTGCATACATAAGCATACCATTCATCATGTGCATAAGCAGGTCTCACTCCAGGTTTCCTTATCTGTCTGCTGTTTATTTCAGTAGGATGGATCTCGAGCAAACAGTCAAAGACCTACAAGCTCAGAATGCACAGTTCCAGCAACTCCTGATGACCTTGGCTAAGGGTCAGGAGGATATCAAGACTCAATTGGGGAACAAAGACCCAGTGAAAAAGAAGAAAAAGAGGCTCGGGGTGGCTACTTTAGGGAGAAGATTTGACGGAGAAGCTCGGAGAGTGCTTGAATTTCCTCCTATTTCTGATGAAGGAACCAGCAAAGGAGGTGGGGCTGCGGTACCTTCCGAGTCCGATGCAGAAGAAGAGGAGGTCGAAGAGGATGAAGATTATTCTGATCAACAATACCCTCCAGTTGATGATAAATACAAAGGGCTAGAAGACAGGTTGGCCGCCATGGAGCTACAAAGAGTACCGGGTTTGGATTTTGAAGACTTGGGTTTGGTCGCCGGGATTGTGATTCCCCCAAAATTCAAAGTGCCAGTGTTTGTGAGGTATGATGGGCTGTCCTGTCCAAAAATGCATCTCAGGTCCTACGTGAGAAAGATTCAACCCTATACGGCAGATAAAAACCTGTGGATTCATTTCTTTCAAGACAGCCTTTCGGGAGCTCAGTTGGAGTGGTTTTATCAGCTAGAGGGAACCAGCGTCCGAAATTGGGAAGATTTGGCCATCGCCTTCTACAAACAATATCAGTATAATTCTGACCTTGCTCCTACTCGTACCCAACTTTAGGGTATGTCATTAGGAACAGGCGAGGGATTCAAAGAATATGCACAAAAATGGAGGGATTTGGCTGGCAGGGTGCAGCCTCCTTTAACCGACCGCGAACTTGTTGATATGTTTCTTGGGACCCTATCTGGGCCATTTTTCAATCATCTGATTGGTAACTCTTCCGCGGGGTTTACCGATTTGATCTTAACAGGTGAGAGAATAGAAGTTGGCATCAAGTCAGGAAAGATTCAGAAGGGTGTTGCTGCAAGTGTTGAGAAGAAGCCTTTTAAGAAGGAAACAGCTGTGGTATATTCTCAGAGAAGAGCAGGGAAGACGGAGCGTCGGCCAACTGTGGGGGCCGTAATGATTCAAAACCCTTCAAGTGAGCAGCCTCACTATAACCAATCCAGACCAAATCAACAACGGGTGGAACGGCCACAACGGCAGTTCACCCGCATTAATATGACTCCAGCGCAAGTGCTTCCCCATCTGTTAAAGTTGAATCTTGCCACCATCAAAGAGGCACCAAAGAATGTGAATACGTCCTCTCCGTATTATCATCCTAATGCTAAATGCGCCTACCACTCTGACAGTGTCGGGCACGACACCAATGATTGTTGGACACTCAAGCATAAAATCCAAGACCTGATAGAGGCGAAGGAGGTGGAGTTTGACGCTCCGGAGAAGCCTAATGTGATCTTTGCACCCATGCCGAAGCACGGCCGAAATGTCAATGCCATTGAAGAAGATTTGTATGTTGCTAATGTTAATGATCTGGTAACTCCTTTGTTAACCATTAAGTTGAATCTGTTAAGGGCCGGGATCTTCCCGGGATGTAAAGAAGACTGCTATTGTTGTTACTCTCTGCCGTTTGTTTGTCCGTTACTGAAGAAAGGCATCCAAGGCCTTATGGATAGTCGACAAATTTTGTTTGAAAAAGTTTCTGCTGTTCCAACCCATACTGAAGATGTCTCAATCATAACCATTCACGCCAATCTTTCCAAGGCCGTCAAAAATCCTGTTAAGATTACACCAGCTACGAAATCTGTTCCTTTGAAGATAACAATGTCAGGGCCTGTCCCCTATGTTTCTGAGAAGTCGATACCATGGAACTATGGCGGTGACGTCTACTATCATGGTATTAAACAAATCGAAATAACTGAAGAAAGTTCGGATGATGAAGAGGCCAGCATTGGTAACATTGCAGGCACGAGCAAAATCACCCGGAGCGGGAGAATATTTTCTCCAGAGATTGCCCCTCCAAGAGCAATCTTTGGACCCTCATCTGCCGACAAGGTCGTCCCTGCGCCAATAAAACTCTCTGCTAGAACCCCTTTGATTGAGGATGTTGTTGTTCCTAGTACTGTCTCTCCTACCGCTACTGATAAAGGTAAGGGAATCCAAGATGAGCTCGTCAGGACGAGGGCTCAGCCCTTGGTCATCCCGGAAACCTCCAAGAAGGAAATGGATTAGATTTTGAGGATAATCAAAAGAAGTGATTACGATGTGGTAGAACAGCTGGGGCAAACCCCCTCAAAGATCTCCATGCTGGCACTACTACTTTGCTCAGAAGCGCACGCTAAAGCCCTGATAAAATTCCTGAAGGCAGCCCATGTGCCCCAGGAAACCTCTGCGGATCAATTTCAAAATTGCGTGGCTAGCCTGACTGCGGACAATGGATTAGGGTTCTCTGATGTCGACCTAACTCCTAAAGGTAGAAACCATAATGATTCTTTGCACATTTCAGTCGAGTGTCGAGGAACCACTCTCGCACATGTCTTGGTCGATACTGGTTCGTCGCTGAATGTATTGCCTAAGAAGGCCTTGGACCGACTAGATTGTGAAGGGTTGGAATTGAAGCCGAGTGATATTGTTGTCAGAGCTTTCGATGGTTCGAAGAGAATGGTCCATGGGGAGGTTGAAATTCCCATCAAGATAGGCACTGAGGTGTTTAAATCTACTTTCTATGTGATGGACATCCGTCCGTCATACTCTTGCTTGTTGGGTAGGCCTTGGATACACCATGCTGGGGCAGTCACCTCCTCCTTACATCAGATGTTGAAGTATCCTGTCAAGGGAAAGATCATTATTGTCCATGGTGAAGAAGAGTACATGATTAGCCACTTGAATTCCTTCCAATATGTGGAGGTAGAAGGGGAGTTCATCGAGACTCCTTTTCAGCATTTCGAAGAAGTCCTTCCTGAAATAACAGTAGCAAAGTTGGCAGCTGAGACACCGAGGCAGATGGCCAGGATGGCATCTTTGGAGGACGCGAGGGCCGCAATAAAGGAAGGGAAGAATTCAGCATGGGGGCAGTTATCTGATATTCCACATAAGACCGACAAATTTGGATTAGGGTTCACTACCGCAGGCCAGAAAGCTATGCGTCGTGCGAAGATTGAAAGAGCGCCAGTCAAAATTTCTCCCTACGGAATCAACGCCTTAGAGGATGAAGATAAGGAGAGCAACATCGAAGAATGGATTTACCCAACTGTCAAAGGAGGATTGAGCAACTGGGAGGCAAAAGACTTTGTCCCCATCACTTTTATTCATCAGTAATTTATCTGTTAAACATTTCCTATTTGGTCTGTAATATTTACTTTCAAACAATCCGTACACTATCTTTTCACCTCATGCCTTGCCCGGGGCATGTAGGTCCATTTGTAAGGGTTTTGATTATTTTTCATATCCATATGCCATGTTTAATGATTCATTGGACGTTTTTCATTTGATAAACTGCTTGTGTTCATTTTCTTTCCTTTTGCATTTTTTGTTTAAGGATGGCTATCCCTTACACACACCCACACTCACCAATGCAGGTACCCATCCACTCCGGATTCCATGGGTGACTATTCTGCTATATCTTTCAATAACTCTGAAGATCTGGTCAATCAAGCCGAGTATGAAGATGACGAAGGTTGTGAAGTACCAGGGGAACTAGCCAGACTTCTACAACAAGAGGAAAGGGCCATCCTGCCGCACGAAGAGTCATTGGAAACTGTCAACTTAGGGACCGAGGAAGACCGGAAGGAGGTACAAGTGGGTGCCAATCTGGAACCAAGTGTCAAGGAACGCCTGATACAGTTGTTGAATGAGTATGTTGAAATCTTCGCTTGGTCTTATGAAGACATGCCGGGTTTAGATACAGACATCGTGGTTCATCGTCTCCCCACAAGAGAGGATTGTCCACCAATCAAGCAAAAGGTTCGCCGAATGAGACCTGACATGTCTGAAAAGATCAAAGCAGAAGTGATGAAGCAATTCGACGCTGGCTTTCTAGCTGTTACGTCCTATCCTCAGTGGGTCGCTAACATCGTGCCAGTACCTAAGAAAGATGGCAAAGTCAGGATGTGTGTGGACTACCGGGATTTGAACAGGGCCAGCCCCAAAGATGATTTTTCGCTACCTCACATTGACATTTTGATCGACAATACAGCTCAGCACAAAGTGTTTTCCTTCATGGATGGATTCTCGGGCTACAATCAAATAAAAATGGCCCCCGAGGATATGGAGAAAACAACTTTTGTCACACAATGGGGCACTTTCTGTTACAAGGTGATGCCGTTCGGGCTGAAGAACGCAAGGGCAACTTATCAACGCGCCATGGTAGCTTTATTTCATGATATGATACATCATGAGATCGAAGTTTACGTAAACGATATGATATCTCGGTCACAAACAGAGGAGGAGCACCTTGAACACTTAGAAAAGCTGTTTGCTAGATTGAAAGAATACAAGCTCAGGCTGAATCCAAGTAAGTGCATTTTTGGAGTTAGGTCTGGTAAACTTCTGGGATTCATTGTAAGCAACAAAGGCATTGAAGTCGATCCAGCAAAAGTGAAAGCAATACAAGAGATGCCTGCTCCCCGTATTGAAAAAGAGGTTAGAGGATTCTTGGGGCGTTTGAACTATATTGCCAGATTCATCTCTCATCTGACTTCTACCTGTGAGCCAATTTTCAAACTCTTGAAGAAATATCAGGTAGTCGAATGGAACGACGATTGCCAAGCTGATTTTGATAGAATCAAGGAGTATTTGATAGAACCTCCTATTCTGATGCCACCCGTCGAAGGAAGACCACTAATCATGTATTTGACCGTCTTGGATAACTCAATGGGGTGTGTTTTGGGCCAGCATGACGAGTCTGGTCGAAAAGAGCATGCTATTTATTACCTTAGCAAAAAGTTTACCGACTGTGAGACTCGCTACTCACTGCTCGAGAAAACTTGCTGCGCTTTGGTATGGGCTGCTCGCCGACTAAGACAGTATATGTTGACCCATACTACCTTGTTGATTTCCAAAATGGATCCTATCAAGTATATCTTCGAAAAGCCTGCTTTATCTGGAAGGATAGCTAGATGGAAAATGATCCTAACTGAGTATGACATCCAGTACACCACCCAAAAAGCTATAAAAGGGAGTGTGCTAGCTAACCATCTGGCTCATCAAGCTATCGAAGATTATCAACCCATGAGATTTGACTTCCCAGACGAGGACATCATGAATTTGGACAACATTGAAAGTGACGGACCGTATGACGGACCCGAAAAGGGATCCCGATGGACCCTGTACTTTGATGGTGTTTCAAATGCACTTGGAAATGGTATCGGCGCGGTACTCATTTCTCCGGAAGGCTGTCACACACCTTTCACGGCCCGACTTTGCTTCAGCTGCACAAACAACATGGCTGAGTACGAAGCTTGCATCTTTGGTATCAAGGCTGCTATAGACTTGGAGATCAAATCTTTGATCGTATTTGGGGACTCGGCTTTGGTTATCAGTCAAATCAAAGGAGAGTGGGATACCAAGCATCCTAATCTTATCCCATACAAAGAACATGTCCTGATATTGTTGCCTCATTTCGAGCAAATTACCTTCGAGCATTTCCCGCGAGAAGAGAATCAGCTAGCAGATGCTCTAGCCACAATGTCCTCCATGTTTAAACTCAACTGGGATAACGAGGCTCCCCAAATCACCATCGAGCGAATGGATGAACCTGCGCATTGTCACGAGATTAACACCGAAGAAGTAGTGGAACAACCCTGGTTCCATGAAATCAAAAGGTATCTCGAGACTAGAGATTATCCCGAAGGAGCTTCCGTAAATGACAAGAAGTTCTTAAGGAAATTTGCCGCCAAGTTCTTCCTGAGCAACGGCATCCTTTACAAACGAAGCCATGATTGCGTATTACTCCGATGCGTCGACAAAGCTGAAGCAGAGTTGATCATGACTGATATACACAGCGGCACATTTGGCACTCACTTGAGCGGGCATACAATGGCTAAGAAGATCCTAAGGGCAGGTTATTACTGGTCTACCATGGAAGCTGACTGCCATCAACATTCCCGTACTTGCCACAAATGCCAGGTCTACACTGACAAAGTTCATATCCCTCCGGTTCCTCTCAACATTCTGACTGCTCTGTGGCCCTTTACAATGTGGGGCATTGACATGATTGGAGAGATCAAGCCCACGGCTTCCAACGGACATCGCTTCATCCTGGTTGCCATTGACTATTTCACCAAATGGGTCGAAGCAGCTTCCTTCGCCTCTGTTACTAAAAATGTGGTTGCCCGCTTTATCAAGCAAAATCTCATATGCCGGTATGGTGTTCCAGACAGGATCATCACAGACAACGGTACAAATCTGAATAACACGATGATCACTGCATTGTGCGAACAGTTCAAGATTTATCATCACAATTCATCTCCCTATCGGCCGAAGATGAACGGTGCTGTTGAAGCTGCGAACAAAAACATTAAGAAGATCATTCAGAAAATGACAGTCACTTACAAAGACTGGTATGAGATGTTACCGTTTGCTCTGCATGGATACCGTACGACGGCACATACTTCAACTGGGGCAACCCCATTTTCTTTGGTATATGGCATGGAAGCTGTTTTGCCTATGGAAGTCCAGATTCCTTCTCTAAGGATTATGAAGGATGCCGGTTTGAATGAAGATGATTGGATGCAGACCCGACTTGATCAACTCAATCTGATCGACGAAAAGCGACTCGCTGCTATATGCCATGGTCAGGCGTATCAAAAACGGATGATCAAGGCCTTCAATAAGAAAGTCAGACGTCAAGTGTATCAAGTTGGAGATCTCGTAATCAAGCGGATTATCTTGCTGCAAAGTGATCCCAGGGGCAAATGGACTCCTACATATGAAGGACCATTTGTGATCAAGAGTTTATTTTCCGGTGGTGCAATGATTCTGACCACCATGGACGGTGACGATTTGCCACACCCTGCGAACGCAGACATAGTCAAAAGATACTACGTATAAAATAACCCGACAAGTCGAAAACCCGAAAGGGCGGCTTGGGCAAAAATGGGCATCCCGGTGAATCGAAAACCCGAAAGGGCGGTTCAGGCAAAAGTTAGGGATAAAAATATATAAAAAAATCTGTACACCCGGCAAGTTGAAAACCCGAAAGGGCGGCTTGGGCAAAAAGGGGTTTCCCGGTGGATCGAAAACTCGAAAGTGCGATTCAGGAAAAAGTTAGGGAATTAAAGCGTATGACTATGTCTCGTCGGATCACTTCAAAGACAATCTCTTCATCAACCAGTTCCAGGCTTCTGATCAATCCAGTCATCGGCAAACGAAGCATTGAATGGACAGATATTCAGAGTTGTGAAAGCTATAGCGGAATGGAATCCTATGGAATTACTTCACATAGCCATCTTTATTTTGTATAAATTTTTCAAATATTTACGACAAAATCCTCTTACTAGGATGATTGTCTCCTTTGTACAAATATACTCATAGAAAGTCAATACAAATACTTTTCCCAGAAATTTGTGTCATTTCCTTTTCTTTTCTCTTGCACTATTTGTTTTATTTTGAGAAACGTCCAATGTTTTGTTAAATAGGCATATGCATCTGAACATAATCATTTCCTTACGAATCAAGAAAGAGGATTACTGACAGGTTGAAGGTACAGTTGGATATCTTGATACCCTTCAAAGGAAACCCCCAGGAGATTTGGAATCCATGTCCCCCAGCAAACCCTGAAGCTTATCCCCAGTAGATTCTGGAAGCTTATCCCCTGCAGAGTATGAACGTCTCTCCCGAGCTTTATTCAAAGTTATTCCTCACAAGGGCTTATAACTGGGTTATCCTCAGCCTATTGCCACGGAAGATCGCACTTGGAAAAATTCTTCCTATCCCCAGCGGAGTTCATCAGAGTTCCCCAGCATAACTTATCAATACAATCCCCAGAGGAGGTTGTCTTTGTACATCCCCAGCCAGAGGATCCTCCAGAACTCAATTCCCCTCAGAGTTTAAGTTTCAATATCCCCAGCCGAGCTAAAACTTCAAATTATCAATCCCCAGCGAAGCCAGACTAATGAACCTTCTCCCTACAGAGTTTTGGGAGGGAAAATCTTGAGTTCCCCAGTGAAGTAGCCAGAGATGCTTCCCACCAAACTGAAGATTCTCAGTCTTACATCTCCAGCATGAGTCTATTAGATTGGAGCTCCCCAGTAGAAGTCATCAGGAATTCCCCCGAAGATTGGTATACAACCCAAGTTCCTTTTTCTCCAGCAACAACCAGGAATTATTCTCCCCAGCAGCAGTCAAGATACTTTTATCTTCAGCCATCTCGGATTCATCTATCCTTTGCAAGACAGCTCATCAGCTTACATACGTGTGATCGGTGGATCTGGAACTGACTGTTTAACGCTGGTTCGTGAAATGTCGCGAAAGCAAGAGTCGCCACCGTCTTTTATTTTCTCCAAATGGAAAGGACAAAAGCACAGAAAAATTCCTTATAGAGATTGCTCTCGGTTCGGGAGGTAGATTTATAGAAAGGGAAGGTGTTAGCACCCTTTCTATCCATGGTTATCCATGGGCTCTTAGATACTTGCTCATTTGTGTTTTCAAAAATGGTTTGTTTGCTCTTCAACTGTGGGTTTAAAAAGTTTCTTTGAAAATTTCAGTTCGACTCTTGTATCAGTCCTCAAGAGTGTTTGAAAAATTGCTTTTTGAAAGGTGTCGGTGTGAAAAGAAGTTTTGATTTGTTTTGAAGTTAGAGCAAGTATCTAGAGTCGTCTACCTACCCTAAGGAATTCGTTTGTGTAAATGTCCTTGAAGTAGTGCCATCCCACCATTGAGAGGTAGGTAGCACCACCGTTGGAGGTGTTCGGGTCAATTCGAGGGTTCGGGACATGGTGATCACCAGAGCGATAGGAAGACACCTTAGAAGCTACCCTCATGCCATGTTCATGGACATGAGGACTTACTAAAACATCCTCTACTCGACGACCACCTTTCGAGGGGGCAAGGCAACAATGAGGCGTACCCTAGGGGTGGTGTGTGATTTGTGTGTCGTTTTCAGATATTTTTGTCTTGTTCATGCATTGGTGATCTACGCGTTGCTTTTATTTTAGGCATTCATTCTTTCATGCGAGTTATTAACAGTTAAAAGATGCGGAATTAAAAAATCCTACGCTATTACAAAGGCGCGGGTCTACATCGCCAAATTAATCCAAGACCCGATTTGAGATAAAACAAAGTGCGAAAAAATAAATATCCTAATTAATCTATTACATGGCTTTGGGATAATTACATGAAATTTATAAAAAGGAAATAAACGCGCGAAACGGAATTATGATCGAATGCGAGGGCGTTGGACCCTTTTAAGGAAATTAAATTGGAACCATGAAATTGATTAAAAGAAAATAAAAGAAAGAATTTTTGGAGTTTTTGCATTTATGGAGTTTAATGAGAATTAATGGAATTAAAACCTAATTCTAAACTATTTTTAATTTATTAAAAAAATGTTTAAGTTTGTACCCTAATTTTGACCTAATTATTTATATGGCAATTTATTTACAAAATAAATAATTAATTATTAATAATGGTAAAAGAAAAGAAAAAAAGATAAAAGTAATTAAAACCCTAATTCTACATTTTTTAGTTTATTATTAAAAAAACATTAAAATTGAACCTAGAATTAAAAACTAAATTAATTAATAGAATTTATTTATAAAAACATTTAAATAAAATATATTTATATTTTTTGTCTTTCTGTTTTTTTTTGTTATTTTTATATTAAAGAAAAATTAATTTAAAGAATTAAAATAAATAATGTAATTAAAATAAATAAGAGAAAAAATAAAAAGAGAGAAAATGCAAACATGGGGGGTTTGTTGGCCCTTTGGAGGTATTTTGCCAACAATTAGGCCCAAGGAGCTTGGCCCTTTCTGAGTTCTCAGTGATCATGTGCGTATGCGTTGACTGAAGCATTCCATATGCTTTGGATCTGGACCATTGGACTGATGCTATGGGACGTGTGGCAAGCCAAGATATGAGGCTGCATGGTAGGCCTCAGGAAGCAAGCTACACAGAACCACGTTAGGAAGAAAAATATGAAATAAAGTAGGGGGACCTGGGGTTCGAACCCAGGTCTCAATGCTTGCCAGCGCTACGTTCCACCAACTGTGCCATTTGAACGCGTTGTATATATAATAAAAAACAAATAATATAAATGAAAATTAACGTTAATGACATAGAAACAAAAAAACGCGCGCTGGAATTCAAATTATCCAATCAGATCTTGCCACATGATCTTCTTCTTCGTTCGTCCCTGAAATAAAAAGAAGTAGCGGGGGTTTTAAACCCCCCTAAAACACAGTCTTTTCCAAAATAGCGAATAGCTCGTGTGGCCATATAAATAGGGCGCGACTAGTATATTGAATTTGTCCAAACGTCCTGATTCTAACCCTGGTACTGGGATGTCCTGATTTTACAGTATATGCAAACGCCCAATTTGAAACTTGAGAAACCCTAAAACATTTCAATGGTATATTTCGCTACAAGCATTGTTAGTCAAATTAAAGGTTACCATTAGTCTCAGAACCTCCATATTAGTCTAAATCAATATTCAAAATGTATCAAAAATGTATGCATATTAGAATACGATTATGGAAAAATTTTGAGAAAGTTTGACATCCATATACCAATTCTTGAGGCGTGGGGACTGGAAAAAGACTCAGAAAGCTTCCTTGATGCTTTGGCAAGCTATTGGAATTGTTACTTTTCTTTGAATCGTGCTAGAATGCAGTTTTCAGTTTTGAGATTTTGGACAAAAATGCAAACTTGGTTTTTGATATGAGGCGCAGCTTGAAGGTTTTTGTGACTAGGGTTTGCATCTGTATATGTATGCCAATGGATTAGGGTAGAAATTTGAGCCAAGAGATCAATGCATTGATGTATCAAATTTGATTTTCAATGAATATTTTTTCAATCTTTTTCATGTCTTTTGATACCAATCATGGCCAAATATTTCCTTTTTTGATGTGCACGAGATCTTGAGGTTTTGATGAGTGATTATACTGCATAAAAAGATTCAAACACATTTGTTTAGTATTTTTTTCATATTTTATTTAATTAAATGAATTAATGGTGATTAAAAATTCAAATAAATAATAAAAATGATGAAATAAATCCCCTTTGGGCCAAATGGTCGTGCATAGCCTTTGGATGATGATTCTTGGAAGAAAATGTGGCCCATTAGCAATTTTGAGGCATTTGAAGTAAAGTTGACTTTTCAAAATTCCCAAAAATGTCCCAACTTCCACAAGGCATATCTTGCTCAATTTTTAAGATTTGATCATGTTCTTGGACATTTTGGAAAGGTCTTGAAGTCCTCTAACCAATTCCTTTGGTCCCATGTCATTTGGATTTACCAATCTCAAGTTATGGTCTTTGACTTAAAGTGCCTTTTTGTTGACTTTTGAAAATGACCTATAATGTTGAAATTGATAACTTTTTGTGAGAGCATTTCTTGGACTTGAAGTGTGAAGAGGAGTTGTAGGAAATGTCTTTCTCTTCAAAATGAGCTTTGGATGGAATTTTTCTGATGAACCATGTGGAAGTTATGCCTTGGTCAAGTTACAATTGACTTTTTCAACTGTCCAAATATAACAACTTTTGCATCTTGAGACTTTTTGAGCCATGCTTTGAGAATCATGATCAAGAATTGATCAAATGATGTCTGTGGCTTCAAAATAAGATGTTGACCAAAAATTTGAACTTTTGACTGTCAAATGACCATTTTACCCCTACAGTTGACTGTTGAGCAATTAGGGCATTTGACTGTGCAATTTTGTGCTGTAAGTCTTGGACCTTAGCATGAGGATGCTTGACAATGTTTATAGGCATGTGGGACTTGATTGGACCCTTGGATACTTCAACTTCTTTTCCAGAATCAAAACCCTAGTTTTTTGACTGTTAGGAGGCCATTGAACTGTGCAACCCTTGAGAGATTGTGAAGCATGCTCTTTGCAAATCTTGAAGAATATGGGAGGGAAAATTTTGGGGTACAACAATACGCATCCATTTACATTCATATCATATAAAATACATTATATCATGCATTATGACATTGGATATAACTAACTCTTTACCTTTTCAGGTAAGATCAGTCGAAAGACTAGAATCACTATCCTCCGAGATTCTTTCAGGAATAGTTCGGATGTGACCCAGACACGGCAACATTCTAATGCTTATTCCAGATTTATCCAGATGCAGTTTTACACGAGCTCATCATCAGGGAACCCTACACCGGTTCTTCTTCCAACTTCAAGATTTCTGAAAACAGTTCACGGGTTCTCCAAGTAGCGGATGATTAACCTATCGCTTGTTCAGATTCTCCTCCAGACTTCTGAAAACAGTTTACGGATTCTTCCCCACAACGGATGTTAATCTATCACTTGTTCAGACTCTTCTTAACTTCTGAAAACAGTTTATGGGTTCTCCAAGTAACGGATGTTAACCTATCGCTTGTTCAGTTTCTTCTCAAGACTTCTGAAAACAGTTTATGGATTCTTCCCAACAACGGATGTTAATCTATCACTTGTTCAGATGCAACATTTGAAAACAGTTTACGGACGCCTCCCAACAACGGATGCTGCTCTATTGCTTATTCAACTTCAAGACTTCTGAAAACAGTTTACGGATTCTTCCCAACAACGGATGTTAATCTATCGCTTGTTCAGACTCTTCTCAACTTCTGAAAACAGTTTATGGGTTCTCCAAGTAACGGATGTTAACCTATCGCTTGTTCAGTTTCTTCTCAAGACTTCTGAAAACAGTTTATGGATTCTTCCCACCAACGGATGTTAATCTATCACTTGTTCAGATGCAGCATTTGAAAACAGTTTACGGACGTCTCCCAACAACGGATGCTGCTCTATTGCTTATTCAACTTCAAGATTTCTGAAAACAGTTCACGGGTTCTCCAAGTAACGAATGTTAACCTATCACTTGTTCAGTTTCTTTGCAAGACTTTTGAAAACAGTTTACGGATTCCTCCCAACAACGGATGTCAATCTATTGCTTATTCAGATCCCCGGTTCAAAGATGGCCCAAAGCATGGACACCTTCCTGATACTCTTTCCAGATGGCATCATTAAGCCCATCCCCGACACATTTCTGTCATTCCTCCCGATGGCATCGTTAAGCCCATCTCCAAATGGCATCTCTAAGCCCATTCCCGCATCCCTTTCTTTGACGAGTGCAAATTTAAGGGGCACTCTAGTGTCCAATCTCCTTTTACCCTCGAGTCACGAAAGGCAAACTTGCCAATCTAACCCTTCGGATTCAAGAAGATTTAACAGGGGCAACTGTTGTACCCCAAAATTTGCCCTCCCATTTTCTCAACATTTCTCATCAACAAGCCCTTGGAGATCAAGATCCAGTTAGGGTTTCATCTGCTCAAGACTTCTCCTTACACTGTTGACCCAAATTAGGGTTTGTGTTTGCACAAAGATGTTTTGACCTAAAATGCCTAATATGACTTTCTTGCTTCATATTGGACTCCCAAGTTTATCCATATCAAGTTTCAAGCCTTGATTCCAAGTTTTGCCCAGTCAATTGGGCAGTTGACCTAAAAATCAGCTGTATTGGGGAAAAAGTCAACTGTGGCCAATTGACAGTCAAACCTCATGAAAATTGACCCACATCAACATTATAAACTCACATATACCATTTGATCAAGTTTGGATCACAATTCCATAAGAAATTTGATCAGATCACCAAAAGGGCAAAATGGTCATTTTTAGGGTTTTGACTGCACAAAGGCAATTTTTGACTGTTTGACCTAGCCAATGGCAAACCAAGCTCACATATGGACTCAAGGACCCCATGGAATTATCTTGACATGCTCAACAAGTTCAAAAGATCCCAAATACACAAGATTGACAGTTGAATTTCCCAGTCAATTGATCAATTTTGACTGTATACTGAAAAGTCAAACTTTGACTTTTTGGTCAAAATCAAGAGTCAAGATTCATTTTTCATCAAAACATGCCAAATCATGAAACTTGTTCACCAAGAAATCAAAAATTGCAAATTAGGGTTTGAAATGAGAATTTTTCATAACTTAGAATTTTTCTAAGTTATGAAAAACCCTAATTTTTTTCCCAACTTTGCCCCACCTTCTCACCAAGATTCATTTGGATTCAAGCAAAAGTTAAAACATGAAAGTTGTAGCTTGTTGCATAATCTACAACTTTGATTCACAAAGTTTTCCCAAAAGAGCTTGTATCTCAAGTTACAATTTTTGGAATAAGGGTACTAAACCATTCTTAACTTAGTGAAAATTTGACCTATTTTGGCAAGGTTTTCTACCTAACTTCAAGACCATTTTCCATACACTTCCACTTGGAATTTCAACTTTCACTTTAAAGATGGATTGTAGTACACATTCCAATCTTTCCAAAATGTCCAAGAACTCATCAAACAACCTCATAACTTGAGAGAATCGAATTTTTCAATATGGCAAAAAGTCACTTTGATTCATGACCATGTACATGTTCATAACTTGTGCAAATTTCTCAAACCAGCATGCCACTTGATTACAGGCCCTTAAACCATCCAACACTCAATAATTTAATGCATGTTCATTGTGCTAAGGCCTTGTTTCTTGAGTTTAAGCATTACATGTTGGATTAGGCCATAAATGGAAAAAGTGAAATAGCCATTTTTGTAAAAGCAAGCTTTATGTCAAAGTTGCAAATCCACAAGTACAGATCAAATCACTTTGGCACAAGATTATGAGCAAAACACACTGATCAAGACAAGGTTAGCAGCATGTTTAGGGGGCCTCTACCTGCCTAGAAACTCAAGTGGCCTTTGTTTGCTTAAGTGTTAAGAAACTTAGCATAACACAACATAACTTTCATCTCAGCATTAGAACACTTAAGCAAATATTTTATACATCTTCTAATCATCAAACTCAAGCTAGAACACGAGAAAACAAGGTCTCAAACACTCCCATTCCCAGAATCACTCTCAAACTGCAGAAACAGGGCAGAGTCTGCAGATTGAATCCCATCTCTCATTCCCTTTCATGATTTCTTGCCCAAAGCTCATCAAACACATTCCCTAGCATCATTTGAAGCTAACCAAAACACAAAACACGACCTGTAACACCTCTAACCAGTTCCACCATTTTCACTTTCTTGTTTTGCAGTTGAAAGTCCATAGCTCGATTCAAGGTGTCTCAAAGCAAAGTAAGCATTGGAATAGCATCACCACACTTCAGGCAAGCTATACAGATCATCATCTTGCCCTGAAAGCTCCCCCATTGCCAGATAGAACTTCAACTGAACAGGTATCTTCTTGAACTTCTAACTCTTAGTCTAGGCATCATTATCTCTAAGTTTGTGAATAAGAAGTGTTCTACTCATGCCCCTGAATCTGTACATGCTTTTACTTTTCATTTATTTTGCCTGAGCTATGAGAATTTAAGGTCTGAATATGGAAGAAAAGTTAGGTCATGATTTGGGATTGTCAAAATTCTCTCTCATTTCTGAGAGTTAGGATGAGTTCTTTATATATTTAGAATCGGGATTCAATGCTTAACATTTCTTATGTTGGAAGTTTGTGCAAAAGATCAAAGAATCCAGGTGTTTGGATGGAGGCTCAGGCGCGCGTTTTTTTGAATATCTTTTTGTCTGAAGGTTGAAGAAGAAGCCACATGGGCTGGGCCTGCTTTGTCTTTTCTTTTCACACCCTATTTTCATTTTCATACCCCCCTGAGCCCATTTTATTTATTTGCTTGATTTTTTGACTTTCCTTTTTTTATTCTGATTTATTTATTTTTGCTAATAATATTAAAAACTTGAAAAATTATTTTTACACCATTTTTGCATTTTTTTAGGTATTTATTTGTTTATATGGACATTTATGCATAAATATATATATATATATATATATATATATATATATATATATATATATACACTATTATTTAGAAAAAAAACTAGAAAAATAATGTAAATATATTTTATTTCTTTTTTCTTTTGAAATTTTTTTATGTAAAATATACTTTTTTTATATAAATATTAAATATTATTATTTTTATATATATAATACATATTTAGAAATTAATACATATATATATATATATATATATATATATATATATATATATATATATATATATATATATATATATATATATATATATATATATATATATATATATATATATATATATATATATTATAATATATATATATATATATATATATATATATATATATATATATATATATATATATATATATATATATATATATATATATATATATATATATATATATATATATATATTATATATATATATATATATATATATATATATATATATAGGTTAAAATACAAAAAATACCTACATTTTTTATCTTATTAATATTTGACCTCAAAAAATACTTTTTATAAATATACTTCATTTCATTTTATTTCTTTTGTACATAATAAATAAATACTTGTATAAATAATAATATATATATATATATATATATATATATATATATATATATATATATATATATATATATATATATATATATATATATATATATATATATATATA
>CATIWC010000040.1:45000-47500 GCA_948472305.1 Vicia faba
GCACGGGGGCCCCGTTCGGGCCGGAAATTCAAAATTGTCGAAACGCTACGAAACTTTGCAGATCCCTTCTATGTGTTATTTGGGACTTCCATGCAAAAATTCATCGGGAGATTATTCCCCTAAGGGCGCGTTTGCCTCCGCTCCCGTTCATGGAGAAACCGCACACGCACGCGTTCCGGTCGGAAATTGAAAGTAGACCGAGGGCTTGTCGAAACGCTACGAAACTCCTTGGACACTCTCAATGTGTTATATTTGGGAAGTGCATGCAAAAATCCATCGGGAGATTATTCCCCTAAGGCGCGTTTGCCTCCGCTCCCGTCGGAAAAACCGCACGGGGGCCCGTTCGGGCCGGAAATTCAAAATTGTCGAAACGCTACGAAACTTTGCAGATCCTTCTATGTGTTATTTGGGACTTCCATGCAAAAAATTCATCGGGAGATTATTCCCCCTAAGGCGCGTTTGCCTCCGCTACCGTTCATGGAGAAACCGCACACGCACCGCGTTCCGGTCGGAAATTGAAAGTAGACCGAGGGCTTGTCGAAACGCTACGAAACTCCTTGGACACTCTCAATGTGTTATTTGGGAAGTGCATGCAAAAATCCATCGGGAGATTATTCCCCTAAGGCGCGTTTGCCTCCCGCTCCCGTCGGAAAAAACCGCACGGGGGCCCGTTCGGGCCGGAAATTCAAAATTGTCGAAACGCTACGAAACTTTGCAGATCCCTTCTATGTGTTTATTTGGGACTTCCATGCAAAAATTCATCGGGAGATTATTCCCCTAAGGCGCGTTTGCCTCCGCTCCCGTTCATGGAGAAACCGCACACCGCACGCGTTCCGGTCGGAAATTGAAAGTAGACCGAGGGCTTGTCGAAACGCTACGAAACTCCTTGGACACTCTCAATGTGTTATTTGGGAAGTGCATGCAAAAATCCATCGGGAGAATATTCCCCTAAGGCGCGTTTTGCCTCCGCTCCCCGTCGGAAAAACCGCACGGGGCCCGTTCGGGCCGGAAATTCAAAATTGTCCGAAACGCTACGAAAACTTTGCAGATCCCTTCTATGTGTTATTTGGGACTTCCATGCAAAAATTCATCGGGAGATTATTCCCCTAAGGCGCGTTTGCCTCCGCTCCCGTTCATGGAGAAACCGCACACGCACGCGTTCCGGTCGGAAATTGAAAGTAGACCGAGGGCTTGTCGAAACGCTACGAAACTCCTTGGACACTCTCAATGTGTTATTTGGGAGTGCATGCAAAAATCCATCGGGAGATTATTCCCCTAAGGCGCGTTTGCCTCCGCTCCCGTCGGAAAAACCGCACGGGGGCCCGTTCGGGCCGGAAATTCAAATTGTCGAAACGCTAACGAAACTTTGCAGATCCCTTCTATGTGTTATTTGGGGACTTCCATGCAAAAATTCATCGGGAGATTATTCCCCTAAGGCGCGTTTGCCTCCGCTCCCGTTCATGGAGAAACCGCACACGCACGCGTTCCGGTCGGAAATTGAAAGTAGACCGAGGGCTTGTCGAAACGCTACGAAACTCCTTGGACACTCTCAATGTGTTATTTGGGAAGTGCATGCAAAAATCCATCGGGAGATTATTCCCCTAAGGCGCGTTTGCCTCCGCTCCCGTCGGAAAAACCGCACGGGGGCCCGTTCGGGCCGGAAATTCAAAATTGTCGAAACGCTACGAAACTTTGCAGATCCCTTCTATGTGTTATTTGGGACTTCCATGCAAAAATTCATCGGGAGATTATTCCCCTAAGGCGCGTTTGCCTCCGCTCCCGTTCATGGAGAAACCGCACACGCACGCGTTCCGGTCGGAAATTGAAAGTAGACCGAGGGCTTGTCGAAACGCTACGAAACTCCTTGGACACTCTCAATGTGTTATTTGGGAAGTGCATGCAAAAATCCATCGGGAGATTATTCCCCTAAGGCGCGTTTGCCTCCGCTCCCGTCGGAAAAACCGCACGGGGGCCCGACACGCGAAAAGCCGAAATATATCGAGGGATCGCCCGAATGGCATGAAACTTGGCATGCCATCTCAATTTGGTGGCAGATTAATGCATGAAAAATTCCAGACCGGAAACTCATTCCGTAGCCCGACGTTTGTTTGCTTCCGCCCCTTGAAAAAAAACTCAATTACACGCGTTTCGGACGAAAATTCAAAATAAATCGAGACGTTATCGAAACGCTACGAAACTTTGCAGATCCCTTCTATGTGTTATTTGAGATGTCCATGCAAAAAATCATCGGGAAATTCCATTCCTAAGGCGCGTTTGCCTCCGCTCCCGTTCTTGAAAATCCGGCGCTTAGAAAATTCATAATTAATTCATCCGAAGTCGAAAAATTCTAATTTTTGGTGGGAGGGGTTCTTATATTGTGTTTAAAGAGCATGCAAAAAATCAAGAAAAAATTCGAAGTCTAAGTCATCAAACTAGAAATTTATGTCTACAGGGAAAAAGGGACCAATTTGGTGGCAAAGTGAGGATTTCAGTTCAAACA
>CATIWC010000041.1:0-39407 GCA_948472305.1 Vicia faba
TTAGGTTACTTTCATCACTAAGAAACTAAGTTAAAAGACTATTACTTAATGATACATATTCCATATACATTTGAAATAATTCAAATTATCTAATGAGTCTCGATTGTATATTTATTCACCATATTCATATTGTATTATGGTATAATACATGTAAACAGTTTCAGTATTTTCTAATTCTCCATCACCAAATCTTAGGTTACTTCATCACTAAGAAACTAAGTTAAAAGACTATTACTTAATGACACATATTCCATATACATTCGAAATAATTCAAATTATCTAATGAGTCTCGATAGTATATTTATCCACCATATTCATATTGCATTATGGTATAATAGATGTAAACAGTTTCAGTATTTTCTAATTCTCCATCACCAAATCTTAGGTTACTTCATCATTAAGAAACTAAGTTAAAAGACTATTACGTAATGACACATATTCCATATACATTTGAAATAATTCAAATTATCTAATGAGTCTCGATAGTATATTTATTCACCATATTCATATTGTATTATGGTATAATACATGTAAACAGTTTCAGTATTTTCTAATTCTCCATCACCAAATCTTGGGTTACTTCATCACTAAGAAACTAAGTTAAAAGACTATTACTTAATGACACATATTCAATATACATTTGAAATAATTCAAATTATATAATGAGTCTCGATAGTATATTTATTCACCATATTCATATTGTATTATGGTATAATACATGTAAACAGTTTCAGTATTTTCTAATTCTCCATCACCGAATCTTAGGTTACTTCATCACTAAGAAACTAAGTTAAAAGACTATTACTTAATGACACATATTCCATATACATTTTGAAATAATTCAAATTATCTAATGAGTCTCGATAGTATATTTATTCACCATATTCATATTGTATTATGGTATAATACATGTAAACAGTTTCAGTATTTTCTAATTCTCCATCACCAAATCTTGGGTTACTTCATCACTAAGAAACTAAGTTAAAAGACTATTACTTAATGACACATATTCCATATACATTTGAAATAATTCAAATTATATAATGAGTCTCGATAGTATATTTATTCACCATATTCATATTGTATTATGGTATAATACATGTAAACAGTTTCAGTATTTTCTAATTCTCCATCACCGAATCTTAGGTTACTTCATCACTAAGAAACTAAGTTAAAAGACTATTACTTAATGACACATATTTCCATATACATTTGAAATAATTCAAATTATCTAATGAGTCCTCGATAGTATATTTATTCACCATATTCATATTGTATTATGGTATAATAGATGTAAACAGTTTCAGTATTTTCTAATTCTCCATCACCAAATCTTAGGTTACTTCATCACTAAGAAACTAAGGTTAAAAGACTATTACTTAATGATACATATTCCATATACATTTGAAATAATTCAAATTATCTAATGAGTCTCGATAGTATATTTATTCACCATATTCATATTGTATTATGGTATAATACATGTAAACAGTTTCAGTATTTTCTAATTCTCCATCACCAAATCTTAGGTTACTTCATCACTAAGAAACTAAGTTAAAAGACTATTACTTAATGACACATATTCCATATACATTCGAAATAATTCAAATTATCTAATGAGTCTCGATAGTATATTTATCCACCATATTCATATTGCATTATGGTATAATAGATGTAAACAGTTTCAGTATTTTCTAATTCTCCATCACCAAATCTTAGGTTACTTCATCATTAAGAAACTAAGTTAAAAGACTATTACTTAATGACACATATTCCATATACATTTGAAATAATTCAAATTATCTAATGAGTCTCGATAGTATATTTATCCACCATATTCATATTGTATTATGGTATAATAGATGTAAACAATTTCAATATTTTTCTTCTTCTCCATCACCAAATTTTAGGTTACTTCATCACTAAGAAACTAAGTTAAAAGACTATTACTTAATGACACATATTCCATATACATTTGAAAAATTAAAATTATCTAATGAGTCTCGATAGTATATTTATTCACCATATTCATATTGTATTATGGTATAATAGATGTAAACAGTTTCAGTATTTTCTAATTCTCCATCACCAAATCTTAGGTTACTTCATCACTAAGAAACTAAGTTAAAAGACTATTACTTAATGACACATATTCCATATACATTTGAAATAATTCAAATTATCTAATGAGTCTCGATAGTATATTTATTCACCATATTCATATTGTATTATGGTATAATACATGTAAACAGTTTCAGTATTTTCTAATTCTCCATCACCAAATCTTGGGTTACTTCATCACTAAGAAACTAAGTTAAAAGACTATTACTTAATGACACATATTCAATATACATTTGAAATAATTCAAATTATATAATGAGTCTCGATAGTATATTTATTCACCATATTCATATTGTATTATGGTATAATACATGTAAACAGTTTCAGTATTTTCTAATTCTCCATCACCGAATCTTAGGTTACTTCATCACTAAGAAACTAAGTTAAAAGACTATTACTTAATGACACATATTCCATATACATTTGAAATAATTCAAATTATCTAATGAGTCTCGATAGTATATTTATTCACCATATTCATATTGTATTATGGTATAATACATGTAAACAGTTTCAGTATTTTCTAATTCTCCATCACCAAATCTTAGGTTACTTCATCACTAAGAAACTAAGTTAAAAGACTATTACTTAATGACACATATTCCATATACATTTGAAATAATTCAAATTATCTAATGAGTCTCGATATTATATTTATTCACCATATTCATATTGTATTATGGTATAATACATGTAAACAGTTTCAGTATTTTCTAATTCTCCATCACCAAATCTTAGGTTACTTCATCACTAAGAAACTAAGTTAAAAGACTATTACTTAATGACAAATATTCCATATACATTTGAAATAATTCAAATTATCTAATGAGTCTCGATAGTATATTTATTCACCATATTCTTATTGCATTATGGTATAATAAATGTAAACAGTTTCAGTATTTTCTAATTCTCCATCACCAAATCTTAGGTTACTTCATCACTAAGAAACTAAGTTAAAAGACTATTACTTAATGACACATATTCCATATACATTTGAAATAATTCAAATTATCTAATGAGTCTCGATAGTATATTTATCCACCATATTCATATTGCATTATGGTATAATAGATGTAAACACTTTCAGTATTTTCTAATTCTCCATCACCAAATTTTAGGTTACTTCATCACTAAGAAACTAAGTTAAAAGACTATTACTTAATGACATATATTCCATATACATTTGAAATAATTCAAATTATCTAATGAGTATCAATAGTATATTTATCCACCATATTCATATTGTATTATGGTATAATAGATGTAAACAATTTACATATTTTTCTTCTTCTCCATCACCAAATTTTAGGTTACTTCATCACTAAGAAACTAAGTTAAAAGACTATTACTTAATGACACATATTCCATATATATTTGAAAAATTCAAATTATCTAATGAGTCTCGATAGTATATTTATTCACCATATTCATATTGTATTATGGTATAATAGATGTAAACAGTTTCAGTATTTTCTAATTCTCCATCACCAAATCTTAGGTTACTTCATCACTAAGAAACTAAGTTAAAAGACTATTACTTAATGACACATATTCCATATACATTTGAAATAATTCAAATTATCTAATGAGTCTCGATAGTATATTTATTCACCATATTCATATTGTATTATGGTATAATACACGTAAACAGTTTCAGTATTTTCTAATTCTCCATCACCAAATCTTGGGTTACTTCATCACTAAGAAACTAAGTTAAAAGACTATTAATTAATGACACATATTCCATATACATTTGAAATAATTCAAATTATATAATGAGTCTCGATAGTATATTTATTCACCATATTCATATTGTATTAGGGTATAATACATG
Organism: Vicia faba; assembly: GCA_948472305.1. Lineage (NCBI taxonomy): Eukaryota > Viridiplantae > Streptophyta > Magnoliopsida > Fabales > Fabaceae > Vicia > Vicia faba. The sequence continues at coordinate 3,956 of CATIWC010000041.1, forward strand.
TAAACAGTTTCAGTATTTTCTAATTCTCCATCACCGAATCTTAGGTTACTTCATCACTAAGAAACTAAGTTAAAAGACTATTACTTAATGACACATATTCCATATACATTTGAAATAATTCAAATTATCTAATGAGTCTCGATAGTATATTTATTCACCATATTCATATTGTATTATGGTATAATACATGTAAACAATTTCAGTATTTTCTAATTCTCCATCACCAAATCTTGGGTTACTTCATCACTAAGAAACTAAGTTAAAAGACTATTACTTAATGACACATATTCCATATACATTTGAAATAATTCAAATTATATAATGAGTCTCGATAGTATATTTATTCACCATATTCATATTGTATTATGGTATAATACATGTAAACAATTTCAGTATTTTCTAATTCTCCATCACCAAATCTTAGGTTACTTCATCACTAAGAAACTAAGTTAAAAGACTATTACTTAATGACACATATTCCATATACATTTGAAATAATTCAAATTATCTAATGAGTCTCGATAGTATATTTATCCACCATATTCATATTGCATTATGGTATAATAGATGTAAACAGTTTCAGTATTTTCTAATTCTCCATCACCAAATTTTAGGTTACTTCATCACTAAGAAACTAAGTTAAAAGACTATTACTTAATGACATATATTCCATATACATTTGAAATAATTCAAATTATATAATGAGTATCGATAGTATATTTATCCACCATATTCATATTGTATTATGGTATAATAGATGTAAACAATTTCAATATTTTTCTTCTTCTCCATCACCAAATTTTAGGTTACTTCATCACTAAGAAACTAAGTTAAAAGACTATTACTTAATGACACATATTCCATATATATTTGAAAAATTCAAATTATCTAATGAGTCTCGATAGTATATTTATTCACCATATTCATATTGTATTATGGTATAATAGATGTAAACAGTTTCAGTATTTTCTAATTCTCCATCACCAAATCTTAGGTTACTTCATCACTAAGAAACTAAGTTATAAGACTATTACTTAATGACACATATTCCATATACATTTGAAATAATTCAAATTATCTAATGAGTCTCGATAGTATATTTATTCACCATATTCATATTGTATTATGGTATAATACATGTAAACAGTTTCAGTATTTTCTAATTCTCCATCACCAAATCTTGGGTTACTTCATCACTAAGAAACTAAGTTAAAAGACTATTACTTAATGACACATATTCCATATACATTTGAAATAATTCAAATTATATAATGAGTCTCGATAGTATATTTATTCACCATATTCATATTGTATTATGGTATAATACATGTAAACAGTTTCAGTATTTTCTAATTCTCCATCACCGAATCTTAGGTTACTTCATCACTAAGAAACTAAGTTAAAAGACTATTACTTAATGACACATATTCCATATACATTTGAAATAATTCAAATTATCTAATGAGTCTCGATAGTATATTTATTCACCATATTCATATTGTATTATGGTATAATACATGTAAACAATTTCAGTATTTTCTAATTCTCCATCACCAAATCTTGGGGTTACTTCATCACTAAGAAACTAAGTTAAAAGACTATTACTTAATGACACATATTCCATATAAATTTGAAATAATTCAAATTATATAATGAGTCTCGATAGTAAATTTATTCACCATATTCATATTGTATTATGGTATAATACATGTAAACAGTTTCAGTATTTTCTAATTCTCCATCACCAAATCTTAGGTTACTTCATCACTAAGAAACTAAGCTTAAAAGACTATTACTTAATGACACATATTCCATATACATTTGAAATAATTCAAATTATCTAATGAGTCTCGATAGTATATTTATCCACCATATTCATATTGCATTATGGTATAATAGATGTAAACAGTTTCAGTATTTTCTAATTCTCCATCACCAAATCTTAGGTTACTTCATCATTAAGAAACTAAGTTAAAAGACTATTACTTAATGACACATATTCCATATACATTCGAAATAATTCAAATTATCTAATGAGTCTCGATAGTATATTTATCCACCATATTCATATTGCATTATGGTATAATAGATGTAAACAATTTCAGTATTTTCTAATTCTCCATCACCAAATCATAGGATACTTCATCACTAACAAACTAAGTTAAAAGACTATTACTTAATGACTCATATTTCATATACATTTGAAATAATTCAAATTGTCTAATGAGTCTCGATAGTATATTTATTCACCATATTCATATTGTATTATGGTATAATAGATGTAAACAGTTACAGTATTTTCTAATTCTCCATCACCAAATTTTAGGTTACTTCATCACTAAGAAACTAAGTTAAAAGACTATTACTTAATGACATATATTCCATATACATTTGAAATAATTCAAATTATCTAATGAATCTCGATAGTATATTTATCCACCATATTCATATTGTATTATGGTATAATAGATGTAAACAATTTCAATATTTTTCTTCTTCTCCATCACCAAATTTTAGGTTACTTCATCACTAAGAAACTAAGTTAAAAGACTATTACTTAATGACACATATTCCATATAAATCTTGAAATAATTCAAATTATATAATGAGTCTCGATAGTAAATTTATTCACCATATTCATATTGTATTATGGTATAATACATGTAAACAGTTTCAGTATTCTTCTAATTCTCCATCACCAAATCTTAGGTTACTTCATCATTAAGAAACTAAGTTAAAAGACTATTACTTAATGACACATATTCCATATACATTTGAAATAATTCAAATTATCTAATGAGTCTCGATATTATATTTATCCACCATATTCATATTGCATTATGGTATAATAGATGTAAACAGTTTCAGTATTTTCTAATTCTCCATCACCAAATCTTAGGGTTACTTCATCATTAAGAAACTAAGTTAAAAGACTATTACTTAATGGACACATATTCCATATACATTTGAAATAATTCAAATTATCTGATGAGTCTCGATAGTATATTTATTCACCATATTCATATTGTATTATGGTATAATAGATGTAAACAGTTTCAGTATTTTCTAATTCTCCATCACCAAATCTTAGGTTACTTCATCACTAAGAAACTAAGTTAAAAGACTATTACTTAATGACACATATTCTATATAAATTTGAAATAATTCAAATTATCTAATGAGTCTCGATAGTATATTTATTCACCATATTCATATTGTATTCTGGTATAATAGATGTAAACAGTTTCAGTATTTTCTAATTCTCCATCACCAAATCTTAGGTTACTTTATCACTAAGAAACTAAGTTAAAAGACTATTACTTAATGACACATATTCCATATACATTTGAAATAATTCAAATTATCTAATGAGTCTCGATAGTATATTTATCCACCATATTCATATTGCATTATGGCATATAATAGATGTAAACAGTTGAAGTATTTTTTATTCTCCATCACCAAATCTTAGGTTACTTCATCACTAAGAAAACTAAGTTAAAAGACTATTACTTAATGACACATTTTCCATATAGCATTTGAAATAATTCAAATTATCTAATGAGTCTCGATAGTATATTTATTCACCATATTCATATTGTATTATGGTATAATAGATGTAAACAGTTACAGTATTTTCTAATTCTGCATCACCAAATTTTAGGTTACTTCATCACTAAGAAACTAAGTTAAAAGACTATTACTTAATGACACATATTCCATATACATTTGAAATAATTCAAATCATCTAATGAGTCTCGATAGTATATTTATTCACCATATTCATATTGTATTATGGTATAATAGATATAAACAGTTTCAGTATTTTCTAATTCTCCATCACCAAATCTTAGGTTACTTCATCACTAAGAAACTAAGTTAAAAGACTATTACTTAATGACACATATTCCATATACATTTGAAATAATTCAAATTATCTAATGAGTCTCGATAGTATATTTATTCACCATATTCATATTGTATTATGGTATAATAGATGTAAACAGTTTCAGTATTTTCAAATTCTCCATCACCAAATCTTAGGTTACTTCATCACTAAGAAACTAAGTTAAAAGACTATTACTTAATGACACATATTCCATATACATTTGAAATAATTCAAATTATCTAATGAGTCTCGATAGTATATTTATTCACCATATTCATATTGTATTATGGTATAATAGATGTAAACAGTTTCAGTATTTTCTAATTCTCCATCACCAAATCTTAGGTTACTTCATCACTAAGAAACTAAGTTAAAAGACTATTACTTAATGACACATATTCTATATACATTTGAAATAATTCAAATTATCTAATGAGTCTCGATAGTATATTTATTCACCATATTCATATTGTATTCTGGTATAATAGATGTAAACAGTTTCAGTATTTTCTAATTCTCCATCACCAAATCTTAGGTTACTTTATCACTAAGAAACTAAGTTAAAAGACTATTACTTAATGACACATATTCCATATACATTTTAAATAATTCAAATTATCTAATGAGTATAGATAGTATATTTATCCACCATATTCATATTGCATTATGGTATATAATAGATGTAAACAGTTTCAGTATTTTTTATTCTCCATCACCAAATCTTAGGTTACTTCATCACTAAGAAACTAAGTTAAAAGACTATTACTTAATGACACATTTTCCATATACATTTGAAATAATTCAAATTATCTAATGAGTCTCGATAGTATATTTATCCACCATATTCATATTGTATTATGGTATAATAGATGTAAACAGTTACAGTATTTTCTAATTCTGCATCACCAAATTTTAGGTTACTTCATCACTAAGAAACTAAGTTAAAAGACTATTACTTAATGACACATATTCCATATACATTTGAAATAATTCAAATCATCTAATGAGTCTCGATAGTATATTTATTCACCATATTCATATTGTATTATGGTATAATAGATATAAACAGTTTCAGTATTTTCTAATTCTCCATCACCAAATCTTAGGTTACTTCATCACTAAGAAACTAAGTTAAAAGACTATTACTTAATGACACATATTCCATATACATTTGAAATAATTCAAATTATCTAATGAGTCTCGATAGTATATTTATTCACCATATTCATATTGTATTATGGTATAATAGATGTAAACAGTTTCAGTATTTTCTAATTCTCCATCACCAAATCTTAGGTTACTTCATCACTAAGAAACTAAGTTAAAAGACTATTACTTAATGACACATATTCCATATACATTTGAAATAATTCAAATTATCTAATGAGTCTCGATAGTATATTTATTCACCATATTCATATTGTATTATGGTATAATAGATGTAAACAGTTTCAGTATTTTCTAATTTTCCATCACCAAATCTTAGGTTACTTCATCACTAAGAAACTAAGTTAAAAGACTATTACTTAATGACACATATTCCATATACATTTGAAATAATTCAAATTATCTAATGAGTCTCGATAATATATTTATCCACCATATTCATATTGCATTATGGTATAATAGATGTAAATAGTTTCAGTATTTTCTAATTCTCCATCACCAAATCTTTGGATACTTCATCACTAAGAAACTAAGTTAAAAGACTATTACTTAATGACTCATATTCCATATACATTTTAAATAATTCAAATTATCTAATGAGTATAGATAGTATATTTATCCACCATATTCATATTGTATTATGGTATAATAGATGTAAACAGTTTCAGTATTTTCTAATTCTCCATCACCAAATCTTAGGTTACTTCATCACTAAGAATCTAAGTTAAAAGACTATTACTTAATGACTCATATTCCATATACATTTGAAATAATTCAAATTATATAATGAGTCTCGATAGTATATTTATTCACCATATTCATATTGTATTATGGTATAATACATGTAAACAGTTTCAGTATTTTCTAATTCTCCATCACCGAATCTTAGGTTACTTCATCACTAAGAAACTAAGTTAAAAGACTATTACTTAATGACACATATTCCATATACATTTGAAATAATTCAAATTATCTAATGAGTCTCGATAGTATATTTATTCACCATATTCATATTGTATTATGGTATAATACATGTAAACAATTTCAGTATTTTCTAATTCTCCATCACCAAATCTTGGGTTACTTCATCACTAAGAAACTAAGTTAAAAGACTATTACTTAATGACACATATTCCATATAAATTTGAAATAATTCAAATTATATAATGAGTCTCGATAGTAAATTTATTCACCATATTCATATTGTATTATGGTATAATACATGTAAACAGTTTCAGTATTTTCTAATTCTCCATCACCAAATCTTAGGTTACTTCATCACTAAGAAACTAAGTTAAAAGACTATTACTTAATGACACATATTCCATATACATTTGAAATAATTCAAATTATCTAATGAGTCTCGATAGTATATTTATCCACCATATTCATATTGCATTATGGTATAATAGATGTAAACAGTTTCAGTATTTTCTAATTCTCCATCACCAAATCTTAGGTTACTTCATCATTAAGAAACTAAGTTAAAAGACTATTACTTAATGACACATATTCCATATACATTCGAAATAATTCAAATTATCTAATGAGTCTCGATAGTATATTTATTCACCATATTCATATTGTATTATGGTATAATACATGTAAACAATTTCAGTATTTTCTAATTCTCCATCACCAAATCTTGGGTTACTTCATCACTAAGAAACTAAGTTAAAAGACTATTACTTAATGACACATATTCCATATAAATTTGAAATAATTCAAATTATATAATGAGTCTCGATAGTAAATTTATTCACCATATTCATATTGTATTATGGTATAATACATGTAAACAGTTTCAGTATTTTCTAATTCTCCATCACCAAATCTTAGGTTACTTCATCACTAAGAAACTAAGTTAAAAGACTATTACTTAATGACACATATTCCATATACATTTGAAATAATTCAAATTATCTAATGAGTCTCGATAGTATATTTATCCACCATATTCATATTGCATTATGGTATAATAGATGTAAACAGTTTCAGTATTTTCTAATTCTCCATCACCAAATCTTGGGTTACTTCATCACTAAGAAACTAAGTTAAAAGACTATTACTTAATGACACATATTCCATATACATTTGAAATAATTCAAATTATATAATGAGTCTCGATAGTATATTTATTCACCATATTCATATTGTATTATGGTATAATACATGTAAACAGTTTCAGTATTTTCTAATTCTCCATCACCGAATCTTAGGTTACTTCATCACTAAGAAACTAAGTTAAAAGACTATTACTTAATGACACATATTCCATATACATTTGAAATAATTCAAATTATCTAATGAGTCTCGATAGTATATTTATTCACCATATTCATATTGTATTATGGTATAATACATGTAAACAATTTCAGTATTTTCTAATTCTCCATCACCAAATCTTGGGTTACTTCATCACTAAGAAACTAAGTTAAAAGACTATTACTTAATGACACATATTCCATATAAATTTGAAATAATTCAAATTATATAATGAGTCTCGATAGTAAATTTATTCACCATATTCATATTGTATTATGGTATAATACATGTAAACAGTTTCAGTATTTTCTAATTCTCCATCACCAAATCTTAGGTTACTTCATCACTAAGAAACTAAGTTAAAAGACTATTACTTAATGACACATATTCCATATACATTTGAAATAATTCAAATTATCTAATGAGTCTCGATAGTATATTTATCCACCATATTCATATTGCATTATGGTATAATAGATGTAAACAGTTTCAGTATTTTCTAATTCTCCATCACCAAATCTTAGGTTACTTCATCATTAAGAAACTAAGTTAAAAGACTATTACTTAATGACACATATTCCATATACATTCGAAATAATTCAAATTATCTAATGAGTCTCGATAGTATATTTATCCACCATATTCATATTGCATTATGGTATAATAGATGTAAACAATTTCAGTATTTTCTAATTCTCCATCACCAAATCATAGGATACTTCATCACTAACAAACTAAGTTAAAAGACTATTACTTAATGACTCATATTTCATATACATTTGAAATAATTCAAATTGTCTAATGAGTCTCGATAGTATATTTATTCACCATATTCATATTGTATTATGGTATAATAGATGTAAACAGTTACAGTATTTTCTAATTCTCCATCACCAAATTTTAGGTTACTTCATCACTAAGAAACTAAGTTAAAAGACTATTACTTAATGACATATATTCCATATACATTTGAAATAATTCAAATTATCTAATGAATCTCGATAGTATATTTATCCACCATATTCATATTGTATTATGGTATAATAGATGTAAACAATTTCAATATTTTTCTTCTTCTCCATCACCAAATTTTAGGTTACTTCATCACTAAGAAACTAAGTTAAAAGACTATTACTTAATGACACATATTCCATATAAATTTGAAATAATTCAAATTATATAATGAGTCTCGATAGTAAATTTATTCACCATATTCATATTGTATTATGGTATAATACATGTAAACAGTTTCAGTATTTTCTAATTCTCCATCACCAAATCTTAGGTTACTTCATCATTAAGAAACTAAGTTAAAAGACTATTACTTAATGACACATATTCCATATACATTTGAAATAATTCAAATTATCTAATGAGTCTCGATATTATATTTATCCACCATATTCATATTGCATTATGGTATAATAGATGTAAACAGTTTCAGTATTTTCTAATTCTCCATCACCAAATCTTAGGTTACTTCATCATTAAGAAACTAAGTTAAAAGACTATTACTTAATGACACATATTCCATATACATTTGAAATAATTCAAACTATCTAATGAGTCTCGATAGTATATTTATTCACCATATTCATATTGTATTATGGTATAATAGATGTAAACAGTTTCAGTATTTTCTAATTCTCCATCACCAAATCTTAGGTTACTTCATCACTAAGAAACTAAGTTAAAAGACTATTACTTAATGACACATATTCTATATAAATTTGAAATAATTCAAATTATCTAATGAGTCTCGATAGTATATTTATTCACCATATTCATATTGTATTCTGGTATAATAGATGTAAACAGTTTCAGTATTTTCTAATTCTCCATCACCAAATCTTAGGTTACTTTATCACTAAGAAACTAAGTTAAAAGACTATTACTTAATGACACATATTCCATATACATTTGAAATAATTCAAATTATCTAATGAGTCTCGATAGTATATTTATCCACCATATTCATATTGCATTATGGTATATAATAGATGTAAACAGTTTAAGTATTTTTTATTCTCCATCACCAAATCTTAGGTTACTTCATCACTAAGAAACTAAGTTAAAAGACTATTACTTAATGACACATTTTCCATATACATTTGAAATAATTCAAATTATCTAATGAGTCTCGATAGTATATTTATTCACCATATTCATATTGTATTATGGTATAATAGATGTAAACAGTTACAGTATTTTCTAATTCTGCATCACCAAATTTTAGGTTACTTCATCACTAAGAAACTAAGTTAAAAGACTATTACTTAATGACACATATTCCATATACATTTGAAATAATTCAAATCATCTAATGAGTCTCGATAGTATATTTATTCACCATATTCATATTGTATTATGGTATAATAGATATAAACAGTTTCAGTATTTTCTAATTCTCCATCACCAAATCTTAGGTTACTTCATCACTAAGAAACTAAGTTAAAAGACTATTACTTAATGACACATATTCCATATACATTTGAAATAATTCAAATTATCTAATGAGTCTCGATAGTATATTTATTCACCATATTCATATTGTATTATGGTATAATAGATGTAAACAGTTTCAGTATTTTCAAATTCTCCATCACCAAATCTTAGGTTACTTCATCACTAAGAAACTAAGTTAAAAGACTATTACTTAATGACACATATTCCATATACATTTGAAATAATTCAAATTATCTAATGAGTCTCGATAGTATATTTATTCACCATATTCATATTGTATTATGGTATAATAGATGTAAACAGTTTCAGTATTTTCTAATTCTCCATCACCAAATCTTAGGTTACTTCATCACTAAGAAACTAAGTTAAAAGACTATTACTTAATGACACATATTCTATATACATTTGAAATAATTCAAATTATCTAATGAGTCTCGATAGTATATTTATTCACCATATTCATATTGTATTCTGGTATAATAGATGTAAACAGTTTCAGTATTTTCTAATTCTCCATCACCAAATCTTAGGTTACTTTATCACTAAGAAACTAAGTTAAAAGACTATTACTTAATGACACATATTCCATATACATTTTAAATAATTCAAATTATCTAATGAGTATAGATAGTATATTTATCCACCATATTCATATTGCATTATGGTATATAATAGATGTAAACAGTTTCAGTATTTTTTATTCTCCATCACCAAATCTTAGGTTACTTCATCACTAAGAAACTAAGTTAAAAGACTATTACTTAATGACACATTTTCCATATACATTTGAAATAATTCAAATTATCTAATGAGTCTCGATAGTATATTTATCCACCATATTCATATTGTATTATGGTATAATAGATGTAAACAGTTACAGTATTTTCTAATTCTGCATCACCAAATTTTAGGTTACTTCATCACTAAGAAACTAAGTTAAAAGACTATTACTTAATGACACATATTCCATATACATTTGAAATAATTCAAATCATCTAATGAGTCTCGATAGTATATTTATTCACCATATTCATATTGTATTATGGTATAATAGATATAAACAGTTTCAGTATTTTCTAATTCTCCATCACCAAATCTTAGGTTACTTCATCACTAAGAAACTAAGTTAAAAGACTATTACTTAATGACACATATTCCATATACATTTGAAATAATTCAAATTATCTAATGAGTCTCGATAGTATATTTATTCACCATATTCATATTGTATTATGGTATAATAGATGTAAACAGTTTCAGTATTTTCTAATTCTCCATCACCAAATCTTAGGTTACTTCATCACTAAGAAACTAAGTTAAAAGACTATTACTTAATGACACATATTCCATATACATTTGAAATAATTCAAATTATCTAATGAGTCTCGATAGTATATTTATTCACCATATTCATATTGTATTATGGTATAATAGATGTAAACAGTTTCAGTATTTTCTAATTTTCCATCACCAAATCTTAGGTTACTTCATCACTAAGAAACTAAGTTAAAAGACTATTACTTAATGACACATATTCCATATACATTTGAAATAATTCAAATTATCTAATGAGTCTCGATAATATATTTATCCACCATATTCATATTGCATTATGGTATAATAGATGTAAATAGTTTCAGTATTTTCTAATTCTCCATCACCAAATCTTTGGATACTTCATCACTAAGAAACTAAGTTAAAAGACTATTACTTAATGACTCATATTCCATATACATTTTAAATAATTCAAATTATCTAATGAGTATAGATAGTATATTTATCCACCATATTCATATTGTATTATGGTATAATAGATGTAAACAGTTTCAGTATTTTCTAATTCTCCATCACCAAATCTTAGGTTACTTCATCACTAAGAATCTAAGTTAAAAGACTATTACTTAATGACTCATATTCCATATACATTTGAAATAATTCAAATCATCTAATGAGTCTCGATAGTATATTAATTCACCATATTCATATTGTATTATGGTATAATACATGTAAACAGTTTCAGTATTTTCTAATTCTCCATCATCAAATCTTAGGTTACTTCATCACTAAGAAACTAAGTTAAAAGACTATTACTTAATGACACATATTCCATATACATTTGAAATAATTCAAATTATCTAATGAGTCTCGATAGTATATTTATTCACCATATTCATATTATATTATGGTATAATACATGTAAACAGTTTCAGTATTTTCTAATTCTCCATCACCAAATCTTAGGTTACTTCATCACTAAGAAACTAAGTTAAAAGAATATTACTTAATGACACATATTCCATATACATTTGAAATAATTAAAATTATCTAATGAGTCTCGATAGTAAATTTATTCACCATATTCATATTGTATTATGGTATAATACATGTAAACAGTTTCAGTATTTTCTAGTTTTCCATCACCAAATCTTAGGTTACTTCATCACTAAGAATCTAAGTTAAAAGACTATTACTTAATGACACATATTCCATATACATTTGAAGTAATTCAAATTATCTAATGAGTCTCGATAGTATATTTATTCACCATATTCATATTGTATTCTGGTATAATAGATGTAAACAGTTTCAGTATTTTCTAATTCTCCATCACCAAATCTTAAGTTACGTCATCACTAAGAAACTGAGTTAAAAGACTATTACTTAATGACACATATTCCATATACATTTGAAATAATTCAAATTATCTAATGAGTCTCGATAGTATATTTATTCACCATATTCATATTGTATTATGGTATAATGGATATAAACAGTTTCAGTATTTTCTAATTCTCCATCACCAAATCTTAGGTTACTTCATCACTAAGAAACTAAGTTAAAAGACTATTACTTAATGACATATATTCCATATACATTTGAAATAATTCAAATTATATAATGAGTCTAGATAGTATATTTATCCACCATATTCATATTGTATTTTGGTATAATAGATGTAAACAGTTTCAGTATTTTCTAATTCTCCATCACCAAATCTTAGGTTACTTCATCACTAAGAAACTAAGTTAAAAGACTATTACTTAATGACACATATTCCATATACATTTGAAATAATTCAAATTATCTAATGAGTCTCGATAGTATATTTATTCACCATATTCATATTGTATTATGGTATAATAGATGTAAACAGTTTCAGTATTTTCTAATTCTCCATCATCAACTTTTAGGTTACTTCATCACTAAGAAACTAAGTTAAAAGACTATTACTTAATGACACATATTCCATATACATTTGAAATGATTCAAATTATCTAATGAGTCTCGATAGTATATTTATTCACCATATTCATATTGTATTATGGTATAATAGATGTAAACAGTTTCAGTATTTTCTAATTCTCCATCACCAAATCTTAGGTTACTTCATCACTAAGAATCTAAGTTAAAAGACTATTACTTAATGACTCATATTCCATATACATTTGAAATAATTCAAATCATCTAATGAGTCTCGATAGTATATTAATTCACCATATTCATATTGTATTATGGTATAATACATGTAAACAGTTTCAGTATTTTATAATTCTCCATCATCAAATCTTAGGTTACTTCATCACTAAGAAACTAAGTTAAAAGACTATTACTTAATGACACATATTCCATATACATTTGAAATAATGCAAATTATCTAATGAGTCTCGATAGTATATTTATTCACCATATTCATATTATATTATGGTATAATACATGTAAACAGTTTCAGTATTTTCTAATTCTCCATCACCAAATCTTAGGTTACTTCATCACTAAGAAACTAAGTTAAAAGAATATTACTTAATGACACATATTCCATATACATTTGAAATAATTAAAATTATCTAATGAGTCTCGATAGTAAATTTATTCACCATATTCATATTGTATTATGGTATAATACATGTAAACAGTTTCAGTATTTTCTAGTTTTCCATCACCAAATCTTAGGTTACTTCATCACTAAGAATCTAAGTTAAAAGACTATTACTTAATGACACATATTCCATATACATTTGAAGTAATTCAAATTATCTAATGAGTCTCGATAGTATATTTATTCACCATATTCATATTGTATTCTGGTATAATAGATGTAAACAGTTTCAGTATTTTCTAATTCTCCATCACCAAATCTTAAGTTACTTCATCACTAAGAAACTGAGTTAAAAGACTATTACTTAATGACACATATTCCATATACATTTGAAATAATTCAAATTATCTAATGAGTCTCGATAGTATATTTATTCACCATATTCATATTGTATTATGGTATAATGGATATAAACAGTTTCAGTATTTTCTAATTCTCCATCACCAAATCTTAGGTTACTTCATCACTAAGAAACTAAGTTAAAAGACTATTACTTAATGACATATATTCCATATACATTTGAAATAATTCAAATTATATAATGAGTCTAGATAGTATATTTATCCACCATATTCATATTGTATTTTGGTATAATACATGTAAACAGTTTCAATATTTTCTAATTCTCAATCACCAAATCTTAGGTTACTTCATCACTAAGAAACTAAGTTAAAAGACTATTACTTAATGACACATATTCCAAATACATTTGAAATAATTCAAATTAACTAATGAGTCTCGATACTATATTTATCCACCATATTCAAATTGTATTATGGTATAATAGATGTAAACAGTTTCAGTATTTTCCTTCTTCTCCATCACCAAATCTTAGGATACTTCATCACTAAGAAACTAAGTCAAAAGACTATTACTTAATGACTCATATTCCATATACATTTGAAATAATTCAAATTATCTAATGATTCCCGATAGTATATTTATCCACCATATTCATATTGCATTATGGTATAATAGATGTAAATAGTTTCAGTATTTTCTAATTCTCCATCACCAAATCTTAGGATACTTCATCACTAAGAAACTAAGTTAAAAGACTATTACTTAATGACACATATTCCATATACATTTGAAATAATTCAAATTATTAAATGAGTCTCGATAGTATATTTATTCACCATATTCATATTGTATTATGGTATAATAAATGTAAACAGTTTCAGTATTTTCTAATTCTCCATCACCAAATCTTGGGTTACTTCATCACTAAGAAACTAAGTTAAAAGACTATTACTTAATGACACATATTCCATATACATTTGAAATAATTCAAATTATATAATGAGTCTCAATAGTATATTTATTCACCATATTCATATTGTATTATGGTATAATACATGAAAACAGTTTCAGTATTTTCTAATTCTCCATCACCGAATCTTAGGTTACTTCATCACTAAGAAACTAAGTTAAAAGACTATTACTTAATGACACATATTGCATATACATTTGAAATAATTCAAATTATCTAATGAGTCTCGATAGTATATTTATTCACCATATTCATATTGTATTATGGTATAATACATGTAAACAGTTTCAGTATTTTCTAATTCTCCATCACCGAATCTTAGGTTACTTCATCACTAAGAAACTAAGTTAAAAGACTATTACTTAATGACACATATTCCATATACATTTGAAATAATTCAAATTATCTAATGAGTCTCGATAGTATATTTATTCACCATATTCATATTGTATTATGGTATAATACATGTAAACAATTTCAGTATTTTCTAATTCTCCATCACCAAATCTTGGGTTACTTCATCACTAAGAAACTAAGTTAAAAGACTATTACTTAATGACACATATTCCATATACATTTGAAATAATTCAAATTATCTAATGAGTCTCGATAGTATATTTATCCACCATATTCATATTGCATTATGGTATAATAGATGTAAACAGTTTCAGTATTTTCTAATTCTCCATCACCAAATTTTAGGTTACTTCATCACTAAGAAACTAAGTTAAAAGACTATTACTTAATGACATATATTCCATATACATTTGAAATAATTCAAATTATCTAATGAGTATCGATAGTATATTTATCCACCATATTCATATTGTATTATGGTATAATAGATGTAAACAATTTCAATATTTTTCTTCTTCTCCATCACCAAATTTTAGGTTACTTCATCACTAAGAAACTAAGTTAAAAGACTATTACTTAATGACACATATTCCATATATATTTGAAAAATTCAAATTATCTAATGAGTCTCGATAGTATATTTATTCACCATATTCATATTGTATTATGGTATAATAGATGTAAACAGTTTCAGTATTTTCTAATTCTCCATCACCAAATCTTAGGTTACTTCATCACTAAGAAACTAAGTTAAAAGACTATTACTTAATGACACATATTCCATATACATTTGAAATAATTCAAATTATCTAATGAGTCTCGATAGTATATTTATTCACCATATTCATATTGTATTATGGTATAATACATGTAAACAGTTTCAGTATTTTCTAATTCTCCATCACCAAATCTTGGGTTACTTCATCACTAAGAAACTAAGTTAAAAGACTATTACTTAATGACACATATTCCATATACATTTGAAATAATTGAAATTATATAATGAGTCTCGATAGTATATTTATTCACCATATTCATATTGTATTATGGTATAATACATGTAAACAGTTTCAGTATTTTCTAATTCTCCATCACCGAATCTTAGGTTACTTCATCACTAAGAAACTAAGTTAAAAGACTATTACTTAATGACACATATTCCATATACATTTGAAATAATTCAAATTATCTAATGAGTCTCGATAGTATATTTATTCACCATATTCATATTGTATTATGGTATAATACATGTAAACAATTTCAGTATTTTCTAATTCTCCATCACCAAATCTTGGGTTACTTCATCACTAAGAAACTAAGTTAAAAGACTATTACTTAATGACACATATTCCATATACATTTGAAATAATTCAAATTATATAATGAGTCTCGATAGTATATTTATTCACCATATTCATATTGTATTATGGTATAATACATGTAAACAATTTCAGTATTTTCTAATTCTCCATCACCAAATCTTAGGTTACTTCATCACTAAGAAACTAAGTTAAAAGACTATTACTTAATGACACATATTCCATATACATTTGAAATAATTCAAATTATCTAATGAGTCTCGATAGTATATTTATCCACCATATTCATATTGCATTATGGTATAATAGATGTAAACAGTTTCAGTATTTTCTAATTCTCCATCACCAAATTTTAGGTTACTTCATCACTAAGAAACTAAGTTAAAAGACTATTACTTAATGACATATATTCCATATACATTTGAAATAATTCAAATTATCTAATGAGTATCGATAGTATATTTATCCACCATATTCATATTGTATTATGGTATAATAGATGTAAACAATTTCAATATTTTTCTTCTTCTCCATCACCAAATTTTAGGTTACTTCATCACTAAGAAACTAAGTTAAAAGACTATTACTTAATGACACATATTCCATATATATTTGAAAAATTCAAATTATCTAATGAGTCTCGATAGTATATTTATTCACCATATTCATATTGTATTATGGTATAATAGATGTAAACAGTTTCAGTATTTCTAATTCTCCATCACCAAATCTTAGGTTACTTCATCACTAAGAAACTAAGTTAAAAGACTATTACTTAATGACACATATTCCATATACATTTGAAATAATTCAAATTATCTAATGAGTCTCGATAGTATATTTATTCACCATATTCATATTGTATTATGGTATAATACATGTAAACAGTTTCAGTATTTTCTAATTCTCCATCACCAAATCTTGGGTTACTTCATCACTAAGAAACTAAGTTAAAAGACTATTACTTAATGACACATATTCCATATACATTTGAAATAATTCAAATTATATAATGAGTCTCGATAGTATATTTATTCACCATATTCATATTGTATTATGGTATAATACATGTAAACAATTTCAGTATTTTCTAATTCTCCATCACCAAATCTTAGGTTACTTCATCACTAAGAAACTAAGTTAAAAGACTATTACTTAATGACACATATTCCAAATACATTTGAAATAATTCAAATTATCTAATGAGTCTCGATAGTATATTTATCCACCATATTCATATTGCATTATGGTATAATAGATGTAAACAGTTTCAGTATTTTCTAATTCTCCATCACCAAATTTTAGGTTACTTCATCACTAAGAAACTAAGTTAAAAGACTATTACTTAATGACATATATTCCATATACATTTGAAATAATTCAAATTATCTAATGAGTATCGATAGTATATTTATCCACCATATTCATATTGTATTATGGTATAATAGATGTAAACAATTTCAATATTTTTCTTCTTCTCCATCACCAAATTTTAGGTTACTTCATCACTAAGAAACTAAGTTAAAAGACTATTACTTAATGACACATATTCCATATATATTTGAAAAATTCAAATTATCTAATGAGTCTCGATAGTATATTTATTCACCATATTCATATTGTATTATGGTATAATAGATGTAAACAGTTTCAGTATTTTCTAATTCTCCATCACCAAATCTTAGGTTACTTCATCACTAAGAAACTAAGTTAAAAGACTATTACTTAATGATACATATTCCATATACATTTGAAATAATTCAAATTATCTAATGAGTCTCGATAGTATATTTATTCACCATATTCATATTGTATTATGGTATAATACATGTAAACAGTTTCAGTATTTTCTAATTCCCCATCACCAAATCTTGGGTTACTTCATCACTAAGAAACTAAGTTAAAAGACTATTACTTAATGACACATATTCCATATAAATTTGAAATAATTCAAATTATATAATGAGTCTCGATAGTAAATTTATTCACCATATTCATATTGTATTATGGTATAATACATGTAAACAGTTTCAGTATTTTCTAATTCTCCATCACCAAATCTTAGGTTACTTCATCACTAAGAAACTAAGTTAAAAGACTATTACTTAATGACACATATTCCATATACATTTGAAATAATTCAAATTATCTAATGAGTCTCGATAGTATATTTATCCACCATATTCATATTGCATTATGGTATAATAGATGTAAACAGTTTCAGTATTTTCTAATTCTCCATCACCAAATCTTAGGTTACTTCATCATTAAGAAACTAAGTTAAAAGACTATTACTTAATGACACATATTCCATATACATTCGAAATAATTCAAATTATCTAATGAGTCTCGATAGTATATTTATCCACCATATTCATATTGCATTATGGTATAATAGATGTAAACAATTTCAGTATTTTCTAATTCTCCATCACCAAATCATAGGATACTTCATCACTAACAAACTAAGTTAAAAGACTATTACTTAATGACTCATATTTCATATACATTTGAAATAATTCAAATTGTCTAATGAGTCTCGATAGTATATTTATTCACCATATTCATATTGTATTATGGTATAATAGATGTAAACAGTTACAGTATTTTCTAATTCTCCATCACCAAATTTTAGGTTACTTCATCACTAAGAAACTAAGTTAAAAGACTATTACTTAATGACATATATTCCATATACATTTGAAATAATTCAAATTATCTAATGAATCTCGATAGTATATTTATCCACCATATTCATATTGTATTATGGTATAATAGATGTAAACAATTTCAATATTTTTCTTCTTCTCCATCACCAAATTTTAGGTTACTTCATCACTAAGAAACTAAGTTAAAAGACTATTACTTAATGACACATATTCCATATAAATTTGAAATAATTCAAATTATACAATGAGTCTCGATAGTAAATTTATTCACCATATTCATATTGTATTATGGTATAATACATGTAAACAGTTTCAGTATTTTCTAATTCTCCATCACCAAATCTTAGGTTACTTCATCACTAAGAAACTAAGTTAAAAGACTATTACTTAATGACACATATTCCATATACATTTGAAATAATTCAAATTATCTAATGAGTCTCGATATTATATTTATCCACCATATTCATATTGCATTATGGTATAATAGATGTAAACAGTTTCAGTATTTTCTAATTCTCCATCACCAAATCTTAGGTTACTTCATCATTAAGAAACTAAGTTAAAAGACTATTACTTAATGACACATATTCCATATACATTTGAAATAATTCAAATTATCTAATGAGTCTCGATAGTATATTTATTCACCATATTCATATTGTATTATGGTATAATAGATGCAAACAGTTTCAGTATTTTCTAATTCTCCATCACCAAATCTTAGGTTACTTCATCACTAAGAAACTAAGTTAAAAGACTATTACTTAATGACACATGTTCTATATACATTTGAAATAATTCAAATTATCTAATGAGTCTCGATAGTATATTTATTCACCATATTCATATTGTATTCTGGTATAATAGATGTAAACAGTTTCAGTATTTTCTAATTCTCCATCACCAAATCTTAGGTTACTTTATCACTAAGAAACTAAGTTAAAAGACTATTACTTAATGACACATATTCCATATACATTTGAAATAATTCAAATTATCTAATGAGTCTCGATAGTATATTTATCCACCATATTCATATTGCATTATGGTATAATAGATGTAAACAGTTTCAGTATTTTTTATTCTCCATCACCAAATCTTAGGTTACTTCATCACTAAGAAACTAAGTTAAAAGACTATTACTTAATGACACATTTTCCATATACATTTGAAATAATTCAAATTATCTAATGAGTCTCGATAGTATATTTATTCACCATATTCATATTGTATTATGGTATAATAGATGTAAACAGTTACAGTATTTTCTAATTCTGCATCACCAAATTTTAGGTTACTTCATCACTAAGAAACTAAGTTAAAAGACTATTACTTAATGACACATATTCCATATACATTTGAAATAATTCAAATCATCTAATGAGTCTCGATAGTATATTTATTCACCATATTCATATTGTATTATGGTATAATAGATATAAACAGTTTCAGTATTTTCTAATTCTCCATCACCAAATCTTAGGTTACTTCATCACTAAGAAACTAAGTTAAAAGACTATTACTTAATGACACATATTCCATATACATTTGAAATAATTCAAATTATCTAATGAGTCTCGATAGTATATTTATTCACCATATTCATATTGTATTATGGTATAATAGATGTAAACAATTTCAGTATTTTCTAATTCTCCATCACCAAATCTTAGGTTACTTCATCACTAAGAAACTAAGTTAAAAGACTATTACTTAATGACACATATTCCATATACATTTGAAATAATTCAAATTATCTAATGAGTCTCGATAGTATATTTATTCACCACATTCATATTGTATTATGGTATAATAGATGTAAACAGTTTCAGTATTTTCTAATTCTCCATCACCAAATCTTAGGTTACTTCATCACTAAGAAACTAAGTTAAAAGACTATTACTTAATGACACATATTCCATATACATTTGAAATAATTCAAATTATCTAATGAGTCTCGATAATATATTTATCCACCATATTCATATTGCATTATGGTATAATAGATGTAAATAGTTTCAGTATTTTCTAAATCTCCATCACCAAATCTTTGGATACTTCATCACTAAGAAACTAAGTTAAAAGACTATTACTTAATGACTCATATTCCATATACATTTTAAATAATTCAAATTATCTAATGAGTATAGATAGTATATTTATCCACCATATTCATATTGTATTATGGTATAATAGATGTAAACAGTTTCAGTATTTTCTAATTCTCCATCACCAAATCTTAGGTTACTTCATCACTAAGAATCTAAGTTAAAAGACTATTACTTAATGACTCATATTCCATATACATTTGAAATAATTCAAATCATCTAATGAGTCTCGATAGTATATTAATTCACCATATTCATATTGTATTATGGTATAATACATGTAAACAGTTTCAGTATTTTCTAATTCTCCATCATCAAATCTTAGGTTACTTCATCACTAAGAAACTAAGTTAAAAGACTATTACTTAATGACACATATTCCATATACATTTGAAATAATTCAAATTATCTAATGAGTCTCGATAGTATATTTATTCACCATATTCATATTATATTATGGTATAATACATGTAAACAGTTTCAGTATTTTCTAATTCTCCATCACCAAATCTTAGGTTACTTCATCACTAAGAAACTAAGTTAAAAGAATATTACTTAATGACACATATTCCATATACATTTGAAATAATTAAAATTATCTAATGAGTCTCGATAGTAAATTTATTCACCATATTCATATTGTATTATGGTATAATACATGTAAACAGTTTCAGTATTTTCTAGTTTTCCATCACCAAATCTTAGGTTACTTCATCACTAAGAATCTAAGTTAAAAGACTATTACTTAATGACACATATTCCATATACATTTGAAGTAATTCAAATTATCTAATGAGTCTCGATAGTATATTTATTCACCATATTCATATTGTATTATGGTATAATACATGTAAACAGTTTAAATATTTTCTAATTCTCCATCACCAAATCTTAGGTTACTTCATCACTAAGAAACTAAGTTAAAAGACTATTACTTAATGACACATATTCCAAATACATTTGAAATAATTCAAATTAACTAATGAGTCTCGATACTATATTTATCCACCATATTCAAATTGTATTATGGTATAGTAGATGTAAACAGTTTCAGTATTTTCCTTCTTCTCCATCACCAAATCTTAGGATACTTCATCACTAAGAAACTAAGTTAAAAGACTATTACTTAATGACTCATATTCCATATACATTTGAAATAATTCAAATTATCTAATGATTCCCGATAGTATATTTATCCACCATATTCATATTGCATTATGGTATAATAGATGTAAACAGTTTCAGTATTTTCTAATTCTCCATCACCAAATCTTAGGATACTTCATCACTAAGAAACTAAGTTAAAAGACTATTACTTAATGACACATATTCCATATACATTTGAAATAATTCAAATTATCTAATGAGTCTCGATAGTATATTTATCCACCATATTCATATTGCATTATGGTATAATAGATGTAAACAGTTTTAGTATTTTCTAATTCTACATCACCAAATATTAGGTTACTTCATCACTAAGAAACTAAGTTAAAACACTATTACTTAATGACTCATATTCCATATACATTTGAAATAATTCAAATCATCTAATGAGTCTCGATAGTATATTTATTCACCATATTCATATTGTATTATGGTATAATAGATGTAAACAGTTTCATTATTTTCTAATTCTCCATCACCAAATCTTAGGATACTTCATCACTAAGAAACTAAGTTAAAAGACTATTACTTAATGACACATATTCCATATACATTTGAAATAATTCAAATTATCTAATGAGTCTCGATAGTATATTTATTCACCATATTCATATTATATTATGGTATAATAGATGTAAACAATTTCAGTATTTTCCTTCTTTTCCATCACCAAATTTTAGGTTACTTCTTCACCAAGAAACTAAGTTAAAAGACTATTACTTAATGACACATATTATATATACATTTGAAATAATTCAAATTATCTAATGAGTCTCGATAGTATATTTATACACCATATTCATATTGTATTATGGTATAATAGATGTAAACAATTTTAGTATTTTCCTTCTTCTCCATCACCAAATTTTAGGTTACTTCTTCACTAAGAAACTAAGTTAAAAGACTATTACTTAATGACACATATTTCATATACATTTAAAATAATTCAAATTATCTAATGAGTCTCGATAGTATATTTATTCACCATATTCATATTGTATTATGGTATAATAGATGTAAACAGTTTCAGTATTTTCTAATTCTCCATCACCAAATCTTAGGATACTTCATCACTAAGAAACTAAGTTAAAAGACTATTACTTAATGACACATATTCAATATACATTTGAAATAATTCAAATTATCTAATGAGTCTCGATAGTATATTTATTCACCATATTCATATTGTATTATGGTATAATACATGTAAACAGTTTAAATATTTTCTAATTCTCCATCACCAAATCTTAGGTTACTTCATCACTAAGAAACTAAGTTAAAAGACTATTACTTAATGACACATATTCCAAATACATTTGAAATAATTCAAATTAACTAATGAGTCTCGATACTATATTTATCCACCATATTCAAATTGTATTATGGTATAGTAGATGTAAACAGTTTCAGTATTTTCCTTCTTCTCCATCACCAAATCTTAGGATACTTCATCACTAAGAAACTAAGTTAAAAGACTATTACTTAATGACTCATATTCCATATACATTTGAAATAATTCAAATTATCTAATGATTCCCGATAGTATATTTATCCACCATATTCATATTGCATTATGGTATAATAGATGTAAACAGTTTCAGTATTTTCTAATTCTCCATCACCAAATCTTAGGATACTTCATCACTAAGAAACTAAGTTAAAAGACTATTACTTAATGACACATATTCCATATACATTTGAAATAATTCAAATTATCTAATGAGTCTCGATAGTATATTTATCCACCATATTCATATTGCATTATGGTATAATAGATGTAAACAGTTTTAGTATTTTCTAATTCTACATCACCAAATATTAGGTTACTTCATCACTAAGAAACTAAGTTAAAACACTATTACTTAATGACTCATATTCCATATACATTTGAAATAATTCAAATCATCTAATGAGTCTCGATAGTATATTTATTCACCATATTCATATTGTATTATGGTATAATAGATGTAAACAGTTTCATTATTTTCTAATTCTCCATCACCAAATCTTAGGATACTTCATCACTAAGAAACTAAGTTAAAAGACTATTACTTAATGACACATATTCCATATACATTTGAAATAATTCAAATTATCTAATGAGTCTCGATAGTATATTTATTCACCATATTCATATTATATTATGGTATAATAGATGTAAACAATTTCAGTATTTTCCTTCTTTTCCATCACCAAATTTTAGGTTACTTCTTCACCAAGAAACTAAGTTAAAAGACTATTACTTAATGACACATATTATATATACATTTGAAATAATTCAAATTATCTAATGAGTCTCGATAGTATATTTATACACCATATTCATATTGTATTATGGTATAATAGATGTAAACAATTTTAGTATTTTCCTTCTTCTCCATCACCAAATTTTAGGTTACTTCTTCACTAAGAAACTAAGTTAAAAGACTATTACTTAATGACACATATTTCATATACATTTAAAATAATTCAAATTATCTAATGAGTCTCGATAGTATATTTATTCACCATATTCATATTGTATTATGGTATAATAGATGTAAACAGTTTCAGTATTTTCTAATTCTCCATCACCAAATCTTAGGATACTTCATCACTAAGAAACTAAGTTAAAAGACTATTACTTAATGACTCATATTCCATATACATTTGAAATAATTCAAATCATCTAATGAGTCTCGATAGTATATTTATTCACCATATTCATATTGTATTATGGTATAATAGATGTAAACAGTTTCATTATTTTCTAATTCTCCATCACCAAATCTTAGGATACTTCATCACTATGAAACTAAGTTAAAAGACTATTACTTAATGACACATATTCCATATACGTTTGAAATAATTCAAATTATCTAATGAGTCTCGATAGTATATTTATTCACCATATTCATATTGTATTATGGTATAATAGATCTAAACAGTTTCAGTATTTTCTAATTCTCCATCACCAAATCTTAGGTTACTTCATCACTAAGAAACTAAGTTAAAAGACTATTACTTAATGACATATATTCCATATACATTTGAAATAATTCAAATTATCTAATGAGTCTAGATAGTATATTTATCCACCATATTCATATTGTATTATGGTATAATAGATGTAAACAGTTTCAGTATTTTCTAATTCTCCATCACCAAATCTTAGGTTACTTCATCACTAAAAAACTAAGTTAAAAGACTATTACTTAATGACACATATTCCATATACATTTGAAATAATTAAAATTATCTAATGAATCTCGATAGTATATTTATTCACCATATTCATATTGTATTATGGTATAATACATGTAAACAATTTCAGTATTTTCTAGTTTTCCATCACCAAATCTTAGGTTACATCATCACTAAGAAACTAAGTTAAAAGACTATTACTTAATGACACATATTCCATATACATTTGAAATAATTCAAATTATCTAATGAGTCTCGATAGTATATTTATTTACCATATTCATATTGTATTCTGGTATAATAGATGTAAACAGTTTCAGTATTTTCTAATTCTTCATCACCAAATCTTATGTTACTTCATCACTAAGAAACTAAGTTAAAAGACTATTACTTAATGACACATACTCCATATACATTTGAACTAATTCAACTTATCTAATGAGTCTCGATAGTATATTTATCCACCATATTCATATTGCATTATGGTATAATAGATGTAAACAGTTTCAGTATTTTCTAATTCTCCATCACCAAATCTTAGGATACTTCATCACTAAGAAACTAAGTTAAAAGACTATTACTTAATGACACATATTCCATATACATTTGAACTACTTCAAATTATCTAATGAGTCTAGATAGTATATTTATTCACCATATTCATATTGTATTATGGTATAATAGATGTAAACAGTTTCAGTATTTTCTAATTCTACATCACCAAATATTAGGTTACTTCATCACTTAGAAACTAAGTTAAAAGACTATTACTTAATGACTCATATTCCATATACATTTGAAATAATTCAAATCATCTAATGAGTCTCGATAGTATATTTATTCACCATATTCATATTGTATTATGGTATAATAGATGTAAACAGTTTCATTATTTTCTAATTCTCCATCACCAAATCTTAGGATACTTCATCACTAAGAAACTAAGTTAAAAGACTATTACTTAATGACACATATTCCATATACATTTGAAATAATTCAAATTATCTAATGAGTCTCGATAGTATATTTATTCACCATATTCATATTGTATTATGGTATAATAGATGTAAACAGTTTCAGTATTTTCTAATTCTCCATCACCAAATCTTAGGATACTTCATCACTAAGAAACTAAGTTAAAAGACTATTACTTAATGACTCATATTCCATATACATTTGAAATAATTCAAATTATCTAATGAGTCTCGATAGTATATTTATTCACCATATTCATATTGTATTATGGTATAATAGATGTAAACAGTTACAGTATTTTCTAATTCTCTATCACCAAATTTTAGGTTACTTCATCACTAAGAAACTAAGTTAAAAGACTATTACTTAATGACACATATTCCATATACATTTGAAATAATTCAAATTATCTAATGAGTCTCGATAGTATATTTATTCACCATATTCATATTGTATTATGGTATAATAGATCTAAACAGTTTCAGTATTTTCTAATTCTCCATCACCAAATCTTAGGTTACTTCATCACTAAGAAACTAAGTTAAAAGACTATTACTTAATGACATATATTCCATATACATTTGAAATAATTCAAATTATCTAATGAGTCTAGATAGTATATTTATCCACCATATTCATATTGTATTATGGTATAATAGATGTAAACAGTTTCAGTATTTTCTAATTCTCCATCACCAAATCTTAAGTTACTTCATCACTAAGAAACTAAGTTAAAAGACTATTACTTAATGACACATATTCCATATACATTTGAAATAATTAAAATTATCTAATGAGTCTAGATAGTATATTTATTCACCATATTCATATTGTATTATGGTATAATAGATGTAAACAGTTTCAGTATTTTCTAAATCTCCATCACCAAATCTTAGGTTACTTCATCACTAAGAAACTAAGTTAAAAGACTATTACTTAATGACACATATTCCAAATAAATTTGAAATAATTCAAATTATCTAATGAGTCTCGATAGTATATTTATCCACCATATTCATATTGTATTATGGTATAATAGATGTAAACAGTTTCAGTATTTTCCTTCTTCTCCATCACCAAATCTTAGGATACTTCATCACTAAGAAACTAAGTTAAAAGACTATTACTTAATGACTCATATTCCATATACATTTGAAATAATTCAAATTATCTAATGAGTCCCGATAGTAAATTTATCCACCATATTCATATTGCATTATGGTATAATAGATGTAAACAGTTTCAGTATTTTCTAATTCTCCATCACCAAATCTTAGGATACTTCATCACTAAGAAACTAAGTTAAAAGACTATTACTTAATGACACATATTCCATATACATTTGAAATAATTCAAATTATCTAATGAGTCTCGATAGTATATTTATCCCCCATATTCATATTGCATTATGGTATAATAGATGTAAATAGTTTCAGTATTATCTAATTCTACATCACCAAATATTTGGTTACTTCATCACTAAGAAACTAAGTTAAAAGACTATTACTTAATGACACATATTCCATATACATTTGAAGTAATTCTAATTACCTAATGAGTCCCGATAGTATATTTATCCACCATATTCATATTGCATTATGGTATAATAGATGTAAACAGTTTCAGTATTTTCTAATTCTCCATCACCAAATCTTAGGATACTTCATCACTAAGAAACTAAGTTAAAAGACTATTACTTAATGACACATATTCCATATACATTTGAAATAATTCAAATTATCTAAGGAGTCTCGATAGTATATTTATTCACCATATTCATATTGTATTATGGTATAATAGATGTAAACAATTTCAGTATTTTCCTTCTTTTCCATCACCAAATTTTAGGTTACTTCTTCACCAAGAAACTAAGTTAAAAGACTATTACTTAATGACACATATTATATATACATTTGAAATAATTCAAATTATCTAATGACTCTCGATAGTATATTTATCCACCATATTCATATTGTATTATGGTATAATAGATGTAAACAATTTCAGTATTTTCCTTCTTCTCCATCACCAAATTTTAGGTTACTTCTTCACTAAGAAACTAAGTTAAAAGACTATTACTTAATGACACATATTTCATATACATTTGAAATAATTCAAATTATCTAATGAGTCTCGATAGTATATTTATTCACCATATTCATATTGTATTATGGTATAATAGATGTAAACAGTTTCAGTATTTTCTAATTCTCCATCACCAAATCTTAGGTTACTTCATCACAAAGAAACTAAGTTAAAAGACTATTACTTAATGACACATATTCCAAATACATTTGAAATAATTCAAATTATCTAATGAGTCTCGATAGTATATTTATCCACCATATTCATATTGTATTATGGTATAATACATGTAAACAGTTTCAGTATTTTCTAATTCTCCATCACCAAATCTTTGGATACTTCATCACTAAGAAACTAAGTTAAAAGACTATTACTTAATGACTCATATTCCATATACATTTGAAATAATTCAAATTGTCTAATGAGTCTCGATAGTATATTTATTCACCATATTCATATTGCATTATGGTATAATAGATGTAAATAGTTTCAGTATTTTCTAATTCTCCATCACCAAATCTTTGGATACTTCATCACTAAGAAACTAAGTTAAAAGACTATTACTTAATGACTCATATTCCATATACATTTGAAATAATTCAAATTATCTAATGAGTATAGATAGTATATTTATCCACCATATTCATATTGTATTAAGGTAAAATAGATGTAAACAGTTTTAGTATTTTCTAATTCTCCATCACCAAATCTTAGGTTACTTCATCACTAAGAATCTAAGTTTAAAGAATATTACTTAATGACTCATATTCCATATACATTTGAAATAATTCAAATCATCTAATGAGTCTCGATAGTATATTAATTCACCATATTCATATTGTATTATGGTATAATACATGTAAACAGTTTCAGTATTTTCTAATTCTCCATCATCAAATCTTAGGTTACTTCATCACTAAGAAACTAAGTTAAAAGACTATTACTTAATTACACATATTCCATATACATTTTAAATAATTCAAATTATCTAATGAGTCTCGATAGTATATTTATTCACCATATTCATATTATATTATGGTATAATACATGTAAACATTTTCAGTATTTTCTAATTCTCCATCACCAAATCTTAGGTTACTTCATCACTAAGAAACTAAGTTAAAAGAATATTACTTAATGACACATATTCCATATACATTTGAAATAATTAAAATTATCTAATGAGTCTCGATAGTATATTTATTCACCATATTCATATTGTATTATGGTATAATACATGTAAACAGTTTCAGTATTTTCTAGTTTTCCATCACCAAATCTTAGGTTACTTCATCACTAAGAATCTAAGTTAAAAGACTATTACTTAATGACACATATTCCACATACATTTGAAGTAATTCAAATTATCTAATGAGTCTCGATAGTATATTTATTCACCATATTCATATTGTATTCTGGTATAATAGATGTAAACAGTTTCAGTATTTTCTAATTCTCCATCACCAAATCTTAGGTTACTTCATCACTAAGAAACTGAGTTAAAAGACTATTACTTAATGACACATATTCCATATACATTTGAAATAATTCAAATTATCTAATGAGTCTCGATAGTATATTTATTCACCATATTCATATTGTATTATGGTATAATAGATATAAACAGTTTCAGTATTTTCTAATTCTCCATCACCAAATCTTAGGTTACTTCATCACTAAGAAACTAAGTTAAAAGACTATTACTTAATGACATATATTCCATATACATTTGAAATAATTTAAATTATCTAATGAGTCTAGATAGTATATTTATCCACCATATTCATATTGTATTTTGGTATAATAGATGTAAACAGTTTCAGTATTTTCTAATTCTCCATCACCAAATCTTAGGTTACTTCATCACTAAGAAACTAAGTTTTCTATTACTTAATGACACATATTCCATATACATTTGAAATAACTCAAATTATCTAATGAGTCTCGATAGTATATTTATTCACCATATTCATATTGTATTATGGTATAATACATGTAAACAGTTTCAATATTTTCTAATTCTCCATCACCAAATCTTAGGTTACTTCATCACTAAGAAACTAAGTTAAAAGACTATTACTTAATGACACTTATTCCAAATACATTTGAAATAATTCAAATTATCTAATGAGTCTCGATACTATATTTATCCACCATATTCAAATTGTATTATGGTATAGTAGATGTAAACAGTTTCAGTATTTTCCTTCTTCTCCATCACCAAATCTTAGGATACTTCATCACTAAGAAACTAAGTTAAAAGACTATTACTTAATGACTCATATTCCATATACATTTGAAATAATTCAAATCATTTAATGAGTCTCGATAGTATATTTATTCACCATATTCATATTGTATTATGGTATAATAGATGTAAACAGTTTCAGTATTTTCTAATTCTCCATCACCAAATCTTAGGATACTTCATCACTAAGAAACTAAGTTAAAAGACTATTACTTAATGACACATATTCCATATACATTTGAAATAATTCAAATTATCTAATGAGTCTCGATAGTATATTTATTCACCATATTCATATTATATTATGGTATAATAGATGTAAACAATTTCAGTATTTTCCTTCTTTTCCATCACGAAATCTTAGGATACTTCATCACTAAGAAACTAAGTTAAAAGACTATTACTTAATGATACATATTCCATATACATTTGAAATAATTCAAATTATCTAATGAGTCTCGATAGTATATTTATACACCATATTCATATTGTATTATGGTATAATAGATGTAAACAATTTCAGTATTTTCCTTCTTCTCCATCACCAAATTTTAAGTTACTTCTTCACTAAGAAACTAAGTTAAAAGACTATTACTTAATGACACATATTTCATATACATTTGAAATAATTCAAATTATCTAATGAGTATCGATAGTATCATTATTCACCATATTCATATTGTATTATGGTATAATAGATGTAAACAGTTTCAGTATTTTCTAATTCTCCATCACCAAATCTTAGGTTACTTCATCACTAAGAAACTAAGTTAAAAGACTATTACTTAATGACACATATTCCAAATACATATGAAATAATTCATATTATATAATGAGTCTCGATAGTATATTTATCCACCATATTCATATTGTATTATGGTATAATAGATGTAAACATTTTCAGTATTTTCTAATTCTCCATCACCAAATCTTAGGATACTTCATCACTAAGAAACTAAGTTAAAAGACTATTACTTAATGACTCATATTCCATATACATTTGAAATAATTCAAATTATCAAATGAGTCTCGATAGTATATTTATTCACCATATTCATATTGTATTATTGTATAATAGATGTAAATAGTTACAGTATTTTCTAATTCTCCATCACCAAATTTTAGGTTACTTCATCACTAAGAAACTAAGTTAAAAGACTATTACTTAATGACACATATTCCATATACATTTGAAATAATTAAAATTATCTAATGAGTCTCTATAGTATATTTATTCACCATATTCATATTGTATTATGGTATAATAGATGTCAACAGTTTCAGTATTTTCTAATTCTCCATCACCAAATCTTATGTTACTTCATCACTAAGAAACTAAGTTAAAAGACTATTACTTAATGACACATATTCCATATACATTTGAACTAATTCAAATTATCTAATGAGTCTCGATAGTATATTTATCCACCATATTCATATTGCATTATGGTATAATACATGTAAACAATTTCAGTATTTTCTAATTCTCCATCACCAAATCTTAGGATACTTCATCACTAAGAAACTAAGTTAAAAGACTATTATTTAATGACTCATATTCCATATACATTTGAAATAATTCAAATTATCTAATGAGTCTCGATAGTATATTTATTCACCATATTCATATTGTATTATGGTATAATAGATGTAAACAGTTTCAGTATTTTCTAATTCTCTATCACCAAATTTTAGGTTACTTCATCACTAAGAAACTAAGTTAAAAGACTATTACTTAATGACACATATTCCATATACATTTGAAATAATTCAAATTATCTAATGAGTCTCTATAGTATATTTATACACCATATTCATATTGTATTATGGTATAATAGATGTAAACAATTTCAGTATTTTCCTTCTTCTCCATCACCAAATCTTAGGTTACTTCATCACTAAGAAACTAAGTTAAAAGACTATTACTTAATGACAAATATTCCAAATACATTTGAAATAATTCAAATTATCTAATGAGTCTCGATAGTATATTTATCCACCATATTCATATTGTATTATGGTATAATAGATGTAAACAGTTTCAGTATTTTCCTTCTTCTCCATCACCAAATCTTAGGATACTTCATCGCTAAGAAACTAAGTTAAAAGACTATTACTTAATGACACATATTCCATATACATTTGAAATAATTAAAATTATCTAATGAGTCTCGATAGTATATTTATTCACCATATTCATATTGTATTATGGTATAATAGATGTCAACAGTTTCAGTATTTTCTAATTCTCCATCACCAAATCTTATGTTACTTCATCACTAAGAAACTAAGTTAAAAGACTTTTACTTAATGAAACATATTCCATATACATTTGAACTAATTCAAATTATCTAATGAGTCTCGATAGTATATTTATCCACCATATTAATATTGCATTATGGTATAATAGATGTAAACAGTTTCAGTATTTTCTAATTCTCCATCACCAAATCTTAGGATACTTCATCACTAAGAAACTTAGTTAAAAGACTATTATTTAATGACTCATATTCCATATACATTTGAAATAATTCAAATTATCTAATGAGTCTCGATAGTATATTTATTCACCATATTCATATTGTATTATGGTATAATAGATGTAAACAGTTTCAGTATTTTCTAATTCTCTATCACCAAATTTTAGGTTACTTCATCACTAAGAAACTAAGTTAAAAGACTATTACTTAATGACACATATTCCATATACATTTGAAATAATTCAAATTATCTAATGAGTCTCGATAGTATATTTATACACCATATTCATATTGTATTATGGTATAATAGATGTAAACAATTTCAGTATTTTCCTCCTTCTCCATCACCAAATCTTAGGTTACTTCATCACTAAGAAACTAAGTTAAAAGACTATTACTTAATGACAAATATTCCAAATACATTTGAAATAATTCAAATTATCTAATGAGTCTCGATAGTATATTTATCCACCATATTCATATTGTATTATGGTATAATAGATGTAAACAGTTTCAGTATTTTCTAATTCTCTATCACCAAATTTTAGGTTACTTCATCACTAAGAAACTAAGTTAAAAGACTATTACTTAATGACACATATTCCATATACATTTGAAATAATTCAAATTATCTAATGAGTCTCTATAGTATATTTATACACCATATTCATATTGTATTATGGTATAATAGATGTAAACAATTTCAGTATTTTCCTTCTTCTCCATCACCAAATCTTAGGTTACTTCATCACTAAGAAACTAAGTTAAAAGACTATTACTTAATGACAAATATTCCAAATACATTTGAAATAATTCAAATTATCTAATGAGTCTCGATAGTATATTTATCCACCATATTCATATTGTATTATGGTATAATAGATGTAAACAGTTTCAGTATTTTCCTTCTTCTCCATCACCAAATCTTAGGATACTTCATCACTAAGAAACTAAGTTAAAAGACTATTACTTAATGACACATATTCCATATACATTTGAAATAATTAAAATTATCTAATGAGTCTCGATAGTATATTTATTCACCATATTCATATTGTATTATGGTATAATAGATGTCAACAGTTTCAGTATTTTCTAATTCTCCATCACCAAATCTTATGTTACTTCATCACTAAGAAACTAAGTTAAAAGACTTTTACTTAATGAAACATATTCCATATACATTTGAACTAATTCAAATTATCTAATGAGTCTCGATAGTATATTTATCCACCATATTCATATTGCATTATGGTATAATAGATGTAAACAGTTTCAGTATTTTCTAATTCTCCATCACCAAATCTTAGGATACTTCATCACTAAGAAACTTAGTTAAAAGACTATTATTTAATGACTCATATTCCATATACATTTGAAATAATTCAAATTATCTAATGAGTCTCGATAGTATATTTATTCACCATATTCATATTGTATTATGGTATAATAGATGTAAACAGTTTCAGTATTTTCTAATTCTCTATCACCAAATTTTAGGTTACTTCATCACTAAGAAACTAAGTTAAAAGACTATTACTTAATGACACATATTCCATATACATTTGAAATAATTCAAATTATCTAATGAGTCTCGATAGTATATTTATACACCATATTCATATTGTATTATGGTATAATAGATGTAAACAATTTCAGTATTTTCCTCCTTCTCCATCAGCAAATCTTAGGTTACTTCATCACTAAGAAACTAAGTTAAAAGACTATTACTTAATGACAAATATTCCAAATACATTTGAAATAATTCAAATTATCTAATGAGTCTCGATAGTATATTTATCCACCATATTCATTTGTATTATGGTATAATAGATGTAAACAGTTTCAGTATTTTCTAATTCTCTATCACCAAATTTTAGGTTACTTCATCACTAAGAAACTAAGTTAAAAGACTATTACT